>JAIPRL010000613.1:49440-124965 GCA_025469235.1 Pemphigus obesinymphae
AGAGTGGTCAAGGACTTGAGGGAACTTGGAATAGAGGATGGGGAAGGGCTGGCAAGAGACCGAGACAGGTGGAGGCAAGTGGTTGTTGCGGCAATGGGCCTGAATGGCCTGTAAACGCTTAAAGAAAAAACATATTTATAATTATATATATATAAATATTTATGTAAAAAAAAAAATAAGTGCATATTTTTAAAGCATATTTGTACATTTTATGTACATTAAGTTCCGAGCCCCAATTATTATATATATTATAAGTCTAACAAAATCAATTCTACTTAGAATTTTCTGTAGGTTATTTACCAAAGAATGTTGAAAACAATTATATTTTTATTGAAAAAAAAAAAAACATAATATAAAAAACTTGTTTTAAACAATTTCCAGTAAATACCGTTTAAATCTTAATATATTTTCAGAATTAAATTTGGAACAATGTAAGTGTTAATTTTGTCAGACTTTTAGATCTAAATCGTTGTTTGAAAAAAATTCAATTAAAATATTGTATTTTTTCAGACAACTTAAATGTATTAAATTTAATTTCTTTCTTAAATTTATAATGATGGCCGGTTTTTTAAAAGTCTTTTGAAAGTGTAATTAGCCAATTTCAAAAGTTAATAGCTTTTTAAGGGTGGTAACCGATTATTAAAAGTATAATGTGATTTTAAACTGAGAATCCATTATTCTCAAAATTAGGAAGCAATTTTAAACCAAGAAGCCGTTATCCTCAAAACTGAGAAACGTCATTAACGGGTTATTGGTAACATCTTACATTTTATTTTTTCATAGAACCGTTTATCAATTTACATGTAACCACTTAATATTGGTTACCGGTTCTCAATATTTTTTTTTATGAAGCTGTAAACCGCCCTGTTTATAATAAAAAAAATAACTTTATTACAGTAAGTACAGTGACCAGTATATTATCAAAATTTGCTCGCAGTATCCTAGGCCACAGCTTCCCACTGTAGTACTGTACAACGGGCCTACTCAAATATTTTAAGCTGAGCACTGTATAATTATAATCATACACTACACCGTATGTTACGCTCTTTCAATAATATGTGACTCAATAATAATATAAGTAAAGTAAATAATTGTCAACTTAGGATTTTAAAGTCATAAAAGTAATATAAAGTTACATTTCTACTAATTTTAATTATTAATTATGTACTATAAAATAATATGTATAACCATTAGTCAAGTAAAATAACTAATAGCTGTTATCTAATTTTTATCATAACCTGTAAATATTTTGAACTAATAAAAATCTTGAAAATTGCCGGTTGGCGTAAATAAATAAATAAGTTTAATAAATATTTTACATCCAAAAAAATAATAAATTCATACTATAATTTGACATTAAAATAAAATAAAATGAATTTTTTCAGAAGATATTTTGAACTTTTTAGATAATATCGTGGTGTTCACAGAGAAATTATAAATGGTTTGTTTTTAAATAATTATTAATAGGAAATGTTTCATGCATAAAAATCTAATTTATCTTTAAATAAGACATTTTTTATTGCAAGTCAATCATGTGCTCAATACTATAATGTTAACTCTTTGGCTGCTGAACAAATTTAATGCAGTTTCTTTTACCCTTCTGACAGAAATTTATAATTTTAAAATAATATTTATTGTTGCATTTTATTAAAGATCACTAAATTAACATTTTTCAGTCAATATTTTAAGAAATATAAATAATTTAAGTTAGCAATTGATCCTAAAATATATAATTATGATAATTAATAATATATACATTTAAAAAGTTATTTTTTTTTACTATGCAAATAAAATACACGTAAGCAAAAAATATCAGTTGTATATATTAGGTTTGAGAAACCAAACACCTTCTTTGATATTGATGCAATATTTTTGATTCGTCTCTCAGTTTTAATTTTTATCTGTTAGTATTATCATATAAATGATGATAGTTTCCATTCTATTTTAAAATTCAAACATGCACATATTCCTTCATAGATGACCACTAGTGAACGAATATTACATGAATTTATAGCAGTCAAAGAGTTAATTTAAAACCGAGAAAACATGCCTGTTTAAAAATTGTCCGAGTAGAATTTATCCTAATTATGATAGCAGTCAACAGAATAATAACTCGCAATAATCGATTTCAGCATTTGTTATATAATATACATTATCCGGTATTTTCATACATATATAAACATTATTATACTAGTCTGACCATAATTCTAAAAAGTGGTTTTTTCGGGGTGTTTTTTTTTAATGTGAACATAATACAAAAACTATAATCATTACTATATATATTATATATGTACAACGTATGATATATTACGCCCGATTTCATATATGCACGTGTATGCACGTATGTGTGTGTGTGTGTGTGTGTGTGTGTGTGTGTGTGTGAACACATAAATTGGATCTAAAATTGCTGACATGAGAAAAAAAACTTAAAATCGTCTAATAGCTTTTAGCAATGAAATGAAAAGAAGGTATCTGGTATATTCTCTGCTATGGTGCTGTGGAAGCCAGATATAGCGTCCGATGTAATCAGCAGCTTACATAAATCATATAATTATTGTAATGGAAACAGACGAGGAAAAAAACCAATTGGCCGGTGCACCGTTTGAAATACGCTACAAGTATATCTATATATACCTATTATATTATATATTAGGTATACCTATACAAGTACATTAAAAAATTTGCAACTAAAATAAATAAACACAATACAAATTGTATACAACGATTATTTTAAAGTTGACAGCTATCGTCATCATAAGGCCAATAAAAAAGTATCAATATGGTCAAGTTCGTGTCCTTAAAAATAATAACGTTATGGAAGATCTCACGGCATAATGGTAATAATTTGCACTTGCATAACCATTACTAATAATTCTGAACTGCTGTGTATTTCCCTTAATGACATTCAAGGCATATACATGACATATTATTGTCATTGAAAAAAAATGAAACGAAATAATATAATATACATGTATATCGAAATGAAATATATTATATTAACTTAATTTTGTATACAATAAAATACAATTGGACGACACATCGGGCCAAGTATACCTACATGCACTTGGTAAAGGATTTTTGTTTTCAGAAAATTAAAATTAGTACGAGTAGAGAAAACAAATTGGGGTTTTCAATGTCACCTTTAAGGAGGCTCTTTGAGGACGAATTTTTCACAATTCAAATACATACCTATTTTTGTAGCGATTGATTGATTGATTAATTTTTGTCCGTCGTAACGATTGATTGAATAGTCCTATACAGATTTTGAAAACTGATTTGAATTTTTCAACAATTAGACTATTAATTGACTTTTTATACTTTTTAATATTTTTTCTTATTTATCACTCAAAATTGTTTTATAAAATTGAAAATGACTAAGTATTAAAACATTGGATACAAAAATTAAGAAAGTAAAAAGTCGATTAAAAGTTAATTTGTTGATAAATTCAAATATGTCTTCCAAATCCAACTTGGACCATATGATAAATCGCTTTGATATACAAAGCATGGACAATTTTGAGTAAAATTTTAAAAAAATTCATCAACGATCATTTATACGCGTGTGCCTGCAGGTACGTTGATAATGCTGATAATGTTATTATACGGGTTATATATAGTGGGATTTACACACACACAAACATACGACATTTTTGTGTTATTTGAAAATTGCGTATACATGACCTCTTAAAATTATCTCACAAAAAACCACCTTAGTCTTAACCAAAGTCTTAACGATCTATTATCACGGGCCAAATACTGTTTTCAAAAATGTGGCCTCGAGGCCTCAATGACAACATATTATAATGTATAAATATTTCCCGAAAATAGTTTTCTATCAATATTTCTAGGAGTCCTAGGATACCTATAGAATTAATACTCGGTTGCAGGTTGCTTTGTGTAACATGCGATTTTAACTCCCCAGTGATTTTAACAGGGGGAGTTAAATTTGTCGGGTATTAAATTAATCGGTTACACCGATCTGGCCAGACCTGAGTATTTATCATAATGCCACCGCACCAACCTATCTGAACAATGAAAATTCTCAAAAATTTGACGATTTGATCCAAATATGATTCATTTAAAAAAATCCTGCTTAGTTCGAGTATTCGTTGTAAAATAACAAACTAGCCATACCCTATTTTAATGTAAATTCAAAAATGTACTTATATAATCGTCAATGGAATTGTGGGAATATTCGATTAAATTACCGAAAAATTCCCTAGGAACATATTTGTTATTTTAGTTATTTCTGAATATTTTTAATTATTTTTCGTTTAGAATAAAGCTCGGCTCGAATTGAATTGAAATAATCTTGTCTACAAATTTTTCCATTAATACATGAAGATCACAATCGACAAATTACATTCAGCAGATAACTGGTTGAAGAATTGATTGAAATTTGTCATATAAACAATGAAAAATATTAACTGGCTGTGTACCTAAATACGTACCTAAACCAGGCCCCGGACACTCTTTCAAATTAACATTGTTAGTATACTTATCACAGAGAAACGTGGGGGCCATATTCCTATTTAACAATAAAAGTGACCACATACTCAATGTTGTATAATTTATAATATTATTGTATATTTGGTGGGCCCTCAAATAATAGTCATTATAGAATAAAGAGATGTCGAAGAAGAAAATCTATATATATATATATAATATATAGTTATTGTGGGTATAGGCATGACAAAATAGATAGGTATGTCAGCAACAATACCAATTTTAGTCCGATATGCGCATTCCCACTTTTTCCCATATATTAGGTTCTCCGTTTTTCGTTCAATTTTGTGGTGAAAGCTTGGAAATGCATGCTCGATATAATTCCTATTGTAACCAATGAGAGACAGAGAACTTAATACACGGTAAAAAGTAGGGATACTTCACAGAGATGTGCGTATCACAATGTTGCTGACATATCTATCTATTTTGTCATGGGTATAGGTAAATCTATTGAAAAAAAAAAACACTTTTTTTTAACAGTATATTATCTAATTTGTACAATACATTAGATTGTAAATACATTAGATAAATAATTGTACAATTTAATACAAAATTAAAAACAGAAAATTACCAGATTCGTCGAACGAAAAACTGTTTTGAAAATCAGACCATGTTATCATAACGTATTACATAGCTGATAACAATTGCTAAATGGAAAGATGGCTGCCTTTTTTTTTGTTTACACTTAGTGTCCATTCTGATTTAATATATTCTGTGCTAGTCACTCAAAGCGTATAATTTATCATATTTATATTTTATTTCTAATGAAAAATGTTCCGTCAATCAATAGTATTTCATTTTTCTAGATGAATATGATTAAATATGTTTATATTTTTATTGAAAATATTGTGTTAAATATTTACAAAAAAAAAAAAAAATATATATATATATATATATATTTCTAAAGTCTAAAAGTCTAAAAGGGATACTTGAAAAATTTTCTGAATTCTCTACCTTCAAATCTGTGGACAGCTAAGCAAATTTACTTTCCTCATTACATCAGATAAAATGTATTATTCCTATTCAACCCTTTTGACGATTTTATTTCACAAGTTCTTATCTGTTTATTTAAGACTCCCTCGGTATACGATTTTTGCATAATTGCAGAGCGTTCTGATTTTGACTATTACTTCTATAGTTTATATAATTTGAAAAAATACAGCCGGTGTTTTTCCCAGTATTATTATGGACATTTCTGTCTTAATGTTTATATTTATAATTGTGTTGTTTTTTTAATTTAAAAATATTTTTTAATGAATGCACTCGTTGACTGTTTGTACTTGTCTAAAATTGTAATTCCATATCTATTATTAACATTATTTGTCCGATAAAAATAGTTCTCTTATTGGACAAGGAAATTTGTTTTAGTGAGAAGAATATTTTATAATAACGATGACTTTCGAATTTCCATCGAACAAATTTGTTTTGCCCCTAAGAAGTTTGAAGTAATCACAAAAAAAAAGAACAAACAAGATTTGTATTTAGTATTTCGAGTGTCTAGACGGTTATTTGTTGAAATACAACCATTTTTAATCCCGTATTCCTATTTTTATTCGCCTCCGTTCATTGTAATCGAGGGCAGACGAGGGATATACGAAGGAGTTTTTCATTGACACGATAATATGTGAATGGCACGTCGAAATATCACTCGAACTTCTCGCCCGATTTCTATTACCAGTTTGAAATATAATCACATAATAAACCACCATTAGCACACCGAAATTTGACGCCTAATTCGTGAAAAACGTTCTATATACTAATACTCATATATACGACTTATAGATTTTTCCGGTAGATTCGGTGGAAAATGACTGCTGCCTGTAAAAGGTTTTATTGGATTCCTTTCTTGTTGATAATTTTTCACATCTCTCCCTCTCCCGTTTATATCCGTAATAATCGTAATAAACTAACTCACTCGTACACAGTACACACACATACACATATAAAATAATATATATATACATATATATATGTATATATCATATACATACACACATTCATATAAAACTAGTGATTGTGTGTGTAACCGATTGAACGGACAACATAATTGGAAGTTTCAGGAAAATGTTTGACGCGTACCTAAGTATATGCCACCAACAGGTGAACTATCGTTCAGGATTTCTGTCGAGGTTATTTACTGACCGTCCATCAAGGGAAGTCATTGATATCCGCCTATACGCCGAAATATCTCTTGAAATCGTATAAAGAATTTTTTTCCTAATTGTCAATAATTCAAAATCAATACATTTTCACGTACTACACTGTCAATCTAGTAGAACCAGTAACATAGAATATCATGTTGTTGCGAAAATTAACTTATAATTTTAGATTCAGAGCAGAGTAATAAATATATTGATTTTATTTCGACATTTATTTTAGGTTTTGGACGGAGTAAAGAACGTATAGGTTTTAAATTAATGTTCGTTATAATTTTTTCCTTCCTTTCGGAAATAACATTTCGGGTATAAGGAGTCGGATTCGGCGTATTGGAGTAGAGAGCTTTCTTGATAAAAAAAAAAATGCATTTAGATGATAGTTTTCAGAGGTTATTTTTCAATTTTCCAAGTAGTTTTCGTAATTCTTATGATGGGATTTTTTTTTATAAATTTATATAATTCTTTTAAAATTACAAAAGTTTCCATAGTTATTTATTTTATTACCTACTGAAATAATTAATAATACATATATTATATATGTATAAAGTATCAATTTTATTATAGTATATTATTTTATACAGTAATAATTATGTATATTATACTAATTTTGGCTCAAAATCGATTTATATTATGCAATAATTTATAATTTATTTATAATTGAATGTATTATCCACCATTAGTGTTCTATCCAACAAACGAACTATCTTCTACTTACCCTACTTTTTTTTCAGTCACTAAAATATTTCAAATATATCTTGTGGTTTCACTATAGTAGAGAAAATATAAATGAATTGTTGAAGGACTTCATTCGCACAATTATATATGGTTAGCCCACATACAATATTATACAATGATAAGGACCGTATACAATTTTTATATACCCACAGTATTGTATACACTCATGTGCATAAAATATAATAAGTACGTAGTCTATGAAGTGTAAAGATCGACATTAATAAATTCTAGGGTTAAGAATTAGCTAGTATATTATAGCAAAATATCAAAAAGTATGATTTCTGAATGGATGAGTATAGGATTAAATATATTATAAACAATGGATGGATGTAAAATACAAAGAGCGATAAGGAATGCGTTTATAGGATGAAAGTTGGAAGAAATAAAAGTGTAGATGAATGCGTTTGGGGCATAATTTAATGGTAAAACACTTTGATCAGAATATCACGATTCACACTGAAAGAATTATTGTATTATTAACACTAGGAAAAACGTCAAGTGCCTAATATTCCTAATTCAAATGCTTAATTACTGCAATTCCTCATTATTGTAGTGAATGCATAAATTCAATAATTTGGTATATTATTTTAGAATAATAAAACATAATTTTTCAAAATTAAAATATTTTATGTATTAGACGGAAACTATTATACATCTCACATCTCACAATCTCCCAACATTGATATGTTAGTTTATGATTACAATAGTTTTGATTTAAAAAATGTATCATTCAATATAAAATTATTTATATTTAATAGACACTTTACTATTTTTATTAAGAGGATGAACACCTACAGTAATAGAACCTAATCATTTTGAAATATGGCGTTGTATTCATACAAAATTGAGATAAACTACATTGGTATTAAGAGATATTTAAAAATACTTAGCCTAACCTTACACAGCGATGCTACTATAAAAAGATAGGTTAATAGTAACGAATTTATGTATTTATAAATTAATGGGTTTAAGCCAACAGTGTATTAGACTGTTTGTAATCGCAACGATGACGTTGATATTCGCTTTAGAAATAAACACAGTTATAATATAAGGTGGTATTTTATATTTTATATAGGGTAAGGTTATATATTATACATTATAATACTTGCACATGATGTTAAAAGATAAATCACTATATACGATGAACTATTGATGTGAGATGGATGTCCAACCGGTCCCATAAATTATAATTGCATCCTGTATTTATATTTTACACTTTAACGCTTAATTTTTTTTAGGTTTAAAATGAAATTCTACTTTAAAATTTACTAAACAAAGAAATAAACAATAGATAAATAATAAATGATAACAATTTTAAAGACCATAATACAACTCCTTATCTCCATTACATTAGTATCTAATGGGTTCGTGTCGATCGTTCCATTAAATTTTATCCACCGTTCATTTATCAATATTTATTTTTTCTAACACAGCTCGTATATTATGTTAGGCATAACTTTAAAAATTCAAATAATTGAAACGAATAAAACGTTTGAATTATTTAATATCAAAATTTGTTATGTTCCCGATAACATTACCCCAATTGAACGAAAACATAAAAATCTCCAAAAATATACCAGTATATATATTGAAAATTGGGTAAATATATAATATAGGATTTTGAATAAGTCATTATCGTACATTTACTTTTTGTTTTGGAGGAAATTTTAAACAACAATATAAAACAATTTTCCCAAAAGTAATTTAAAATGAAAATAATATAAAATATTATACTTTGTTTAAAGTTTATTATAATTCGTCAAATAGTATATTTCATACGATTATGTATTGTACTCGTAGTATAGGTAGTAGATAGAAACTTTGTTATACGATATAATTGTCGACATTTTTTGACTATTTTCCATGGTAAATATAATTTAAATAAGAATGGACATGGATAAGAAATGAAAGATGATCAAAAAAGTAGGTTTGAGATTTAGTACCTCAGTGCAGTACCTAGTTGTGCACCGATTTTGAGATTTATGTTACATTTTGGTAACACAGTTGGTCATAAGAATTTTGTGAATATAGTGGATTTACTAGTTATCAACATTCTTACCCGGCCAACCTCCACTAAAATGAACCTAAATTTTAAATCAGTGGCGAATATCGCTAGAATACGCTGTATACTGATTGAACCTAATATTTACTAGTTATAATGGGATATTACGTGTAATTTTTAAAAATATTTGACTTTTTACATTTATTATTAGAAAATAATACATATAATTAAAATTCAAAATTTTAAGTAAAAACAGGCTAAATAAATACCTACATAGTATATCTATTTAATATTATTTAATATGAAAACCACTTATAAATTATATTTCTAAAATAATACAATAAAATGTATATTATTGGATAGCGGTAATTCTAAAATAATATACGAAAATACACGTTAATATTTTACAATTAATTTACAATAATATATAAAATAATACAATAAGATTAACACCATATTTTAAGTTTTTAATTATTAAAATATTAATTATTAATTATTGGATAACAGTGAGTAAAACTTTCATATACATGCATATAATACGTACGTATTTTTATACTCATTTAAAATTGTATATAAAATACCTATAAATTATAATAACATTATGTTCATAATTTATTATATTATATTAGTAATTTATATCTATAGATACATAAAAGTTAAAATAATATTATCTTCGTACAGAATTCAAATAAAAAATACAAAGTGCTGCATAATAAAATTTTGTTTTATTTTAGATATTATTACATAATATATAATATTACTATAAAATTTGGTATTCAAATGATTAATATCACATATATTATTTTATAGTTTCAAAAAAAATTAATTTACAAAAAATCTAAATTTTATTAATTTTTTGTATTATATATTATCTAATTTCATAATTTATTTATACATATATATATATATATATGTAATCTGTCTATATAAATATGTATAAAAATCATGGTTATTATGTGCAACTATTGGTAGGCAGCACTACTATAGTAATATACGCAACTAGTATAATATTTTCGTTCAACTGTAAAGTCGAGTACAAATACCTGATAAATCAATCTTAGCTGTAGTGTAATGGAATTAAACGATAATGTTATCGAGTTATTAGAAACCTATCAAGTTATAACATTTCAGAAAAACAGCGCCACCACAAATATAACATAAACCTGATAATTGTTGCAAGATTAACCGTAAAGCATATTTTCAAAATTGTCATTCGGATTTATCTTATTTTGTTACATAACCGACAAACTGCCGATAAGAAAATATAATTTAACATTATATTTATTATAAATATAATGAAATTGTAGGTATTTTGTACTCCTAGAAAAAAATTTTAAGGAATAAAAAATAACAAAACTTGATTATAAATTATTTATAATAAAGTTTATTCAAATACATTAACTTTTCACTATACACATACTTGTATAAAATATCTACCTATATATACTTATATAGGTACCTTACACATACTCAGCTTTATTATACGTACATAACACTCTAGAAACTCGTTTGTATTGGGATACAACTTCCGGTGAGAGGAAGGTGGAAGGTGATTGTGTGTAATTACGCGAACGGGATAATGTGGTGCTTTTGTATAAATTATAACGTTTTGAAAATATATATTATATAAATATGTTCGTTGGAGAAAATGGAAAAAAAAAATGATAAGCGTTTGAGATGAACATTTTTAGACTCCCGAGATCTCTTCTATAATATTTTAACACCTTTGAACACATATACGAGGTATAACCAATAAGTAATGAGACTAATTCAATAAAATACGCATATTTGAATAAATACTCGTATTGAATAAATAATCTACAACATGTATTTAAGTATTAAAAAAATATTTGTATTGAGATCATCCACGGAATCTATTGATTTATACAAATTATTAATATGAAGTGTTTATTTAAATGCTAAAGATTGCTAAAAATAGTTAGAAAATCAATACTGATATTATTAGAAAAAACAGACGTAAATCTATAAATTCAAATACTATATTTTCCATCGTTATATTCAGAATAATGTTGGAGATTATAATATGCACTGAAATGTCACGAAAAAATGAACAATTTATATTCGAATCATTCAGAGGCTTCGTAGCTACCGTATGTTAAAGAGGCAATAATGTATATAGGAAATTTTGCATTCTCTCAATGGACGACGTTGTACTTTTGTAAATCGTAAATGATCAGTAGTAACCCGTATCAAAATTGTACGGGGAGTCATTACACTCAGTAACGTACGAATGTCAGCAACCTACTTTGTGACCACTAAAAAAATGTATATATTCCCCTCAAATAGACGATTATAATTCCAACAGAGTGTCAAAACACGTACACTAATAATGGAGTTTAAAACATTAATAGAATCCTCATGACTTTATCGAGGTATCGTGCAAGAATATTTTTAATATTATTTATAGTTAATTAAATAATATTTGTAGATATTAAAAGTTCAGAACATATTTTTTTTAAAGAATAAAAATAAAAATATTCTCGTCACGATACCTCGAGAAAGTTCTAAAGAATATAAAAATATTTTAAAAATTAATAGCGTAGTTAATATCGTCTCGGTCCGATGGAATTAGAAATGGTTGTTTTTGACATAAAATACGGCATTCGCAAGACCCATTATGTGCGATGGATTCAATTGTATAAAATAACACAATATTATACAGCTTTTAATATTATTTTGTGGGGAGACATATTTTTCTTTAACCCTTTAAAAGTACGTGTACCCACCGATTTCTAGTGTAAAAACACGTGTGAGCAGAATGATGACAATTTGTTTCACAGTGGTTTAAGAATAAAAACACTTGTATAATAGAAAAAATTCTGGAGGGAATGTCCGTGTCCATTCCATCAAATAACGCCTATAAAAAAGTTATGGCCATTTAAAAAATAAAAAAAGATTTTCGTATGTTAAGATTGTATGTTATATGTAACAACGTTACAATCGTTATATGTAAAGAACGATATGATATTCCCCAAAAACGGCAACTTTTGATTTTATAATAGGCGATTTTCATCTTAAGCCACTAGGAAACGTATAATGGTGATTTTGCGTAGGCATGTTTTTTTAAACAAATATTGCAATTACAAAACAATAAAATATGGTACACGAAAATATTTTAAAATATTTTTAAAAATGTTCGAATTATCGGATTTTCATTTTTCCCATAATTTAATAAATACCGTGTGTGCGAAACCCCTTGAAAATCGTGCCCATAAAAGTCCTCTCGAAGTGAAAATTCGTGATATTATTGACGAAGTGTGAATTCAAAATCATCTAAAAACATGTTTTTGATAGAAAAAATATATGCTAAATTATTTTAGTTAACAACTATTTGATTAAATTGACTATATTTTAGTTGTAAATACTAAAAAGTATTTAGTTATTCTTACCATCAAATTATAGTTAACGTGTTTGGTTGTTTTAACAATAACATTATAGTAACACCAACCATAATATAATAGTAATATTATTTTTACTTATCAATATATGATACCATTTAGAAACTAAATTTAAATATTTTAATTGTAAATATGGTTTTATAATTTAATAAACTAATGTAGTATTATATATGTTGTATTTATTATTATTGTGTATAAATCTGTGTTTTTTACTTTTTTTAAATTTGTACAGTGTATAAATTATTTTAAAATATTATTGTTTGAATTATTAGAGCTATGTGCAACATACGGTTATAGTTGGTATCTATAAAAATTAAATTGTTCCGGAGAGCATTTACAAACTCTAAACACTTGTATATTTTTTTGTAAATTACAAATTCTTATGATTGTTGAATTTGCGAATAAACAAAGTTGTTATGTTTGAACTATACATACATTCATATGAGCTTCGTGTAAAACGTATTTATTGAAATCCCGAGAATACCTCTTTTTCTAGTTTTACATTCGAGCACAGGTAGAAAATATTATTAATTAGTTTATTTTCTACTATATTCAATAATATCGTATCAATAAAAAAAAAAATACGATATAATATAAAGGTATACCTAAATTTAATTTTACACCTATAATACATTATAAAATTCTAGGTAGATATATATTTTGCATCATTGGTTAAATAGTTAAATTCACCGTAAGCTTCAGTATCGGATAAATAGGTAGGTTGGTTAACACGCATGACATTAGGATGATAGCGAGATGGTGGTTGTATGTTCAAATGTCGGCGAGGGTCATATTATAATTTTTGTATGTTTTTCACAATATTTTTTTCTCCATACAGTTATCGTAATTATAATTAATTTTCGCAATTACTATATATTTAGTAAATTCAACTATTTTATATTACTATAAGGTAGACCTTCTCAATCGTTTAATAACTAAAAATATAGTTGATTTAACTATAATTTTACTATAAATCCAACTAATTTTTTTTTGATAATTGCCACTAAACATTTGGTTTTTACACATCCAACTATAATTTAAAATTAAAACAACTTTAAATATAGTTATTCCGACTATATTTTTTTTCCATGCAATGTTGGCCTTACAAAGTGTAGATGCGTTCGGTTCATAAACATAAACATGTATGGACCGATAACAGAAAGAGAGGTCCGAGGATTATTATTGTTAGTAAGAGAAGAAGCATAGTTTACGAATCCCATGGAAAAAGCAAATGTCATGGAATATAAAAATAAAATATTGTATCCAAAGTTTAAAACATAGATAAATTAGTATATAGTTTTATCACAGAATAAATGAATTAAATTAATTCCGTGGTTTTATTATGTCTATTGTTTAAATTATAGATATATAAAAACATATATTATATGAATACATATGTATTATATGTGTTCTATCCTTGTAAATAATTATTCGAATACAGTAGTATTTAGATACTGTATATCATAGTATTGTCATTTATATTTGTATTTAATTTTACTTATTAATATACTTATCAGACTTGTACTTGATATTTCCATATAACTTGGTATACGTAATATAGATAATATGATTTTACTGCGATCTAATAACATGTACTTTATCTCCATACAGGCCATATCAAGATTATAATATTGTTTTTCATGCACCTATAACTAACACTTTCTATATTCTGTGCTATGGAGTATAGTATACAATGTATAAATGTATTTCTTTCATTTCGTGTTATTCGATAAAAAAAATACCAGTGATAAAATATACACGATAAAAATGTCTATGATGATATTAATAATATTAGTATTATATTCCACGACATTAATTTGTTGTTTTCTAGGGAATACGTAAACTATACTCCATCTCTTTCCATATACATATAAATATATATATATGTGTCTTTTTCTAAGAATGATAGTTCTACAGCGGCATTGACGGGGTATGTGGGGGATTCAGGGTCGGTTTTAAAATTCTTGGTTTAACTCGAGTTCAGTTGAACCTGGTTCATCGACTGAACCTAGTTTAACATACTGTCGGTATTATACTCACAGAGTTACCTAACCGTAGTTTAACCTGTGGTTTAATAAAATTATCTGTGATAATAGAATAGCTGGGTGATAACAGTGAATATATTGATAATTGTATGATTGTGGTATAATCAATGTCGGTTTAGTTTTTATTGTTCCTACATTAAATTCAATTTTAAAACGACTTTATTTAATTTATTCGTATGATAAAAAATGATGTCCGACGATGAAAACTTGATGGACGATGAAGAGTTTATGGAATTAGTATTAATCACAGGTTTTCCTCGAAAAAGAAAGACGTTTCTCGAGTGACCTAACCATTTTATGAAGTGGAGAGATGAACGATTCTTTAGTCACCTTTGTCTATCCAAGAACAGTGTATATTTCATTCTAGATCACATTACAGAAAATATTACGTCATCAACAAATAGTTAATACAGTATACAAGTACTATAATCATGGGAATCTATGGAACACACAATGTCACCATATACATTCATACGAAATTGAAATTTTAAATTATCAAAAAATTTATTGATATCTCTGTTATCGATATTGACGAACGACCAATCTCAATTTTTGAACTCGGTTCAACTGGCTGGAATCGGCGGATCACGTAAGGATCGGTATTACAATAGTAGTTTAAACCTGGTTTAGAGTTCAAATCTATTTCAAAAACCTAGTTCAAATCTAGTTCAAATCGTAAAGTGCCGTATTACAATTCACCGAAACTAGTTTAAACCAAGGTGTATGTGATCCACCGATTTCAGTGAGTTAATTCAAGTTCAGAGATGATCTGAAATTTGATTGGTTCTTCATTAATGTTGATAACAGGGATATCAATATTTTTTGATGAATTTAAATTTCAGTTTCGTCGTCAGACATTATTTTTATTATACGAACAAAATTAAATAAAGTCGTTTTAAAATTTAATTTAATGTAGGAACAATAAAAATGAAACTGACATTGATCATACCACAATCATACAATTATCAATGTATTCACTGTTATTACACAACTTTTCTATTATCACAGATAATTTTATTGAGCCACAGGTTAAAATACGGTTAGGTAACTCTATGATTGTAATACCGACAGTAAGTTAAACTAAGTTCAGCTGATGAACAAGGTTCAACTGAACCGGAGTTAAACCAAGAATTGTAAAATCAACCCTAAACCGTGATGGTTTAAACCGGGTTCAGTGAATATTGTAATACGCACTTTTTTATTTGAACCGGGTTTAAACTACTATTGTAATACCCCAACCCCCGGGTCCGTATATTTATAATGTCTATGGTTCGGTCAACCCGACTCGGCGGCGGCGGTTTAACTTCAAACTCGGCAACACTGAATTTAACGTGCGTACGACTTGTTTTCAGTCATAACTGTCGTTGCTGCTGGACGGGGGTGGTCGGACAGACGTTGTCCTGAAATCATACGGATGTTTTGATCTGTGAAAATGGCAAAAGTTTCCGCGTCACATGACAGTGCTTAAATCTGATCGGGAGAAGTTATCCGAATAAGTTGGTACGTAACGCAAATCATTAATGACGACAATAATAATATGTTAACAGCTACGACAGTGTGTGTATATATATAGAGATTTATATACATATATATATATATATACATTGTACCTATATATCGCCCTCTCGACTGCGACAATAATGGGTAATAACGACGATAATCGGTCCCGTCGGTGTTTTTGATTTCCCGCCGTTTCCCCCGAGCTCGTTAAAAACGGGTCTCTGTCCGCGTAATATTTCGATAA
This sequence comes from Pemphigus obesinymphae, assembly GCA_025469235.1. Taxonomy (NCBI): domain Eukaryota; kingdom Metazoa; phylum Arthropoda; class Insecta; order Hemiptera; family Aphididae; genus Pemphigus; species Pemphigus obesinymphae. The sequence continues at coordinate 66,048 of JAIPRL010000613.1, forward strand.
CTTCCGCGGTGGAAAAAAAGTGCGCCTGAGACGCGCGTGCACAATATACGCGTTAAGGTAAAAACAGACTACTTTCACGTTACGTGAGCTCATGTGCCATCACGTTGGCACATTTAAACCGTGATGTCACGCTTAAGAAACAAACTATTGTCACATTAACAATAGTTGTCATGCTTTATCACATCACACTTTTGTTTTTTTTTTTTACGAATTGTGTTCGCACACGTTTTTTTTCTACAATAAAATTTAATTGGATAGAGACACTTCAAGTAGTTCAGAGTGCGGGAAGAAGAACTGGAAACTGAAACTGTTTTTGCAGTTTTAGTTGAAGCAAAAACAAACCACCCGATCAAGCTGGGTACACAAAATCATTAAAAAAAAAAGAGAAAAATTGGGCGAATTCCATAATTTAGGTGGTGAATTGCGAAACGAATCAAAACAGTTTCACGTGTATTTCCGAATGACAGGAGAAGATTTTAATTATGTTCATGAACTTATTAAAAAACACATACAAGAGCAAAATACTCAATTTCGAAATCCCATTAGTTCCGAAGAAAGATTAGCTATTTGTTCTTCAATCAACTTTTTCAATCAGACGTTTATCTTATATTAGTATAAATTTTAATGAACTATTTTAATGAACTAGCTAAATATTTTTCAGGACGAAATAGACGAAATTCGTGAGGTCACGTCAGTAGATGTGTGTGATGTTGAAAAATCAAAACGTGCTATCACGCGTGAAGTAGGAAATGTGACGTGAGGTGACATCAGTGTGGTGCTGATACATTAAAATACTATATAAATCTATATCCCGTGATGTGATCACATATGATAGAACGTGAACTTACGTAACGTGACAATAGTCTGTTCCTACCTTTAACGCTATCAAAACTTTGTGCGTATAATACTCAAAGAGTTTCACGGCCACGGGAAAGACTTCGGGGGCGTTATCGTCCAGAAATCGTGTGATTATAGTTATTATTTTAAAAGAAATTTTCATAAAAAACCAAAATCACAACCACAACCAAAATCACCGTCAACTAAATAATAATCGAGTAGGTATCGAGTAATCGAAAACAATCGAGTGTAATCAAATCTCAATCGGTATAATCTATTTCATCGTACCAATGTTATTATACTTTATACTACTGCAGTCATCGTAAATATTTTATAAATACAATTTCAATGTAATCAGTTATTAATACGTTTACCGCTTTATTTCGCGCAATTGAGTATTTGTGCAAATAACACTCGCTTCGATTAAAATTCGACAGCACCACAATATGTTTGAAAAAGGCGTTCCCTCGTCGATGACCGCGGTTTTATATTTTTATGACGTTCTTATTATTAAAATAATAGTTTGGAAATAACAATATCCATATAAAACACGACTAAATAAAAAAAAAAATTAACGTTTTACATGAGACTATAAATGATATATAATGTTTTTAAAAAATTCAACATGAAATTTGCATTGTGAATACATACTATACTCGTCTATTTTCTAAACTGCGATGCCAGTTTTAATAATTTATAGTGTTCAGTGAAAAATTACGAGATATTGGATCTTCTATAACAGGAGAATACTATAATAGATGTTTCTAGATGGAACGCGAGAATATAGTTATATCACCATGGTTAATCAATAATTATTTAGTAATATACAATGTAAGTTCCTACCGAGAATTGAATTTAATGTATCAGAACAAGACTCCGATCTAGAAAGAATAAAGGTTTCAAGACGATTGACTGAAACCTAAACTATAAGAAATTACAGCAGTATCAGACTAAAATTATTAGGTAGGTAGGTAATGTAGAAAACCTGGATTCAAAATGATGTAGGTACTTAAAATAAAATTACCAACCAGAACCGAAATAGGTATTCAATTAATAGTTATTAAAATTAATGATATTCTGAATTTCCATCTACCCATAACTATTTAACATGCCTTTGTCTGTTCCCTGCCGAAAATCTAGACCTTTTGAATCTAGTGCTTTTAAAGATTTTAATAAACTCCATATATTTTTTAGCTTACACCCAAAGGTTTCTTTCCATGTGGGCTTCTTTTTTATATTGTTTTTAATATATATATATATATGACACAAATGTCTTAATCTTTGTTTCACTGTGGATCTCGGTAATATATTCTTCAAAAAGTTTTATTAAGTATTATTAGTATCTTGTTGATCTATTCGTGTATGTGAATACGATAGTCGGATAAGTATTTAAATACTTTGTAACAACAAGTGTATCGTGCAGTATGATCTGATCGATCAGTTAGACTTGTGGGATATTACTTATATTTAGACCGAGTTTCCACACGTTGACTGTTATTTGATGAAACTACTCATACTACTCCTAAGTAATTATACATGATTGTTGTGACTTATCGTTATTTAGTTAACACGTTGATATCTTACACAAGGTATTCTTGTGGTTTTTCGACGTACAATCAGGCGAAAACTCCACATACGGAAACTCTCTGACGTGCAATCACGAAAATGCACTTAGTACTAAACGCTAAACCGCAATACTTGGCGAACTTTTTGAAATCGTCGGTGGAAAAGTTTTATTGTACTTGTTGGGTATAAACGATATTAATGAGAAATCGATACAAAAAAAAAAAACCCCCGTCAATTGACGACGTGGAGTTTTGAAATACCGACGGCAGTTAAGCGTATTCATTCCAAACTCGTAAGAATAACCGATATACACTTTGAAAATAACGAAAATGTCGATAAACAAACCGACGACGTCAAATTAGGAACGTTAAGTGACGTTTTATTCTGAAACGATGAATGAATTGGCAGTTGAAAGGGACGATGACGGTGACGACGACGAGTCCTTAACGACAACAATAGAATAATATTATATTGGACATGACAAACACTCGTCGTTATATTATCCACTCTGCGTTCCTCGTTGTTAATTAAAAGAAAAACTCGAAAAACGTTTCCATCAAAAGCACCTACACTAAATCTATACCTACACACCAATGTAAATCAGTTCCGACATCGTTTGAATAGTCTTCAGAAAAACAATTACTATTATTATCGTTGCGTTTTTGCTCCGACTGCAACCACAATATAACAGTTCGTAATATGTATTATCGTTGCGACTTGCAACCGAGCATCATTGTTATCAATACTAAGTGATGACATATAATTTTTTTTTGTTAAATATTACATTCTATAATTGGAAAGTGCTTACTATATCATATAAAAAACCGTATATTAATTAGCTCTATCCATTTATAACTTTAAATATTAGATTTTTCGACATAAAAAGTTTTTGTCTGGTGACTACGCGCCAATGGACCCCATTTTCGACTATTTGTATCTTGATAGCTTGTTGTAAAATTATTCCATGTTTTTTTTACTTTTAATAATGTAATCAAGTACAAATTTATCAATGACCAAAATAACACAAAATATAAATACAATTAAAATTAATATTACAAATTAAAAATTTTAAAATGCATGTAATAATAACAAAATATATCGAATGATTATTTATATACTAAGTATACAAGTATAAAGCACGAATATTTTTTGTTAATCCTTATCTTCCGATTGGGGTACCAGCTTTTGAAATTGAAGTGACAATAATAGAAATCAAGAAAATGGAAATATACTTTTCTGAAATTTACATTTTAAATTTCGTTATGGTCTGTGTTTTAATAATTCAATCCAATTATTAACAATTTACATATACTAGCCCATGAAAAAGTTTCGTAACTTTAGTTAATACTTTTTTGTACCGAGAAATAAATCTGACACCTTACGAAATAAGTTGTAACTCGATCAAATATATACTGGTTTTACAGTAAAATTATCTGATATTAGGATCTAACTTAATTATCTAAATGTTTCTTGGGAGAAGAAACTGCAGTTTCAATAATTCATGCCATTAAATGAAGTACTTATTTAGGTATCGTATAATACATACATACATACATACATATATATATTTGATTATTGTTCGAAAATTATCCAGAAAATTCCTACAAATAAACTAATAATGTAATTGCCAATTTCCTTACACTAAAATAAAATTAAAATAATTTATTTTACTTTATAATAAACTCAAAATGTATATTGATTTGATATTAACGGATTATTAAAATGTAAATTTTCGAATATAGATTTCGAATTTCAAAATGATTAATTTTCGCGAACACCACATCAACATTAAATTGTATCATTTAGGTGATTTGTATAATTTTTTTTATTGAAATATATTAAATTGTAATATTAAATAAAATTGCGAAATCTATTGAAATGATTATATTCTTATTATACAACAAATTAATAAACGGTATACAATAAGTGCTCTTACGTTTTCGCCATCTGTCCGTAGTATAATATGTACAACAATGAAAAGTAACAATTCACTTAATATTAAGTTAAATATACCCATATATATATATATATATATATATATATATATATATATAGAACCAAATATCATTGTTATGCAATAATAAAATTTAAACAAACAAATATTTATTAAAATAATACAATTTTTATTATTTTAATGTATATATAGTTAAATTAATAATAAATGTGTTTACAATAACATATTCATTTTGTAAATCTCACAAAATATATAAGTTATAATTTAATAAAAATAATTTGTAAAATTAATACAGATTTTATTATTATAATAAAACATGTTATTAAATTGAAAAAATATTCTGTTAAATTGACTATTTTGATTAAGAAATGGGGGTTTGTTCTACGAAGAAAAAAGAAAGAAATGAACACAAAATATTTATTTATAATTGAATTAACAAAAAATTTGTTAATTCAAATAAATTTGTATTCGATTCGACAATTTTACCAAATACATTGATAAAAAATATTGATAAATCAATAACACGTTTTGTTATTTTACTCTTAAATTAACAAATATTTTATTTATAAATCAACAAACAAATTTTATTAGAAATATATTAACAACCATATTATTAAATTAATCTATATTTTTATTGAAATCACAGATATATTTTGTACAGACTGTTCAGTGTATTATACTAGAAATAAATTCAGAATATTGAATACAGATTAATATCCAGCACACGCACCTATGAGCGTAATGAAAAGATTAAACACTGCCATAGAGGTATAACATACACAATTTTCACTCGCAAAACTTCACAAGCGTAAAATATTTACTTTTAATCATATAAAATAAAAATTGAATTCAACTGGATTTAATGCAAACATGTTTTGAAACACTGTAGAATACAATCCAAAGACAAAAAGTATAGTTTGCGCAAGCTCGAGTTTAATGTGTATGATTATCACCCGTAGAATTAGTGAGAGAAGATTACCTTTGATCTGGGATCTATCAACATGACATGCGACTATTGAATGTGCCTTATTATACCAGGCACCGGTGCCCACACACTACATGTGATAGTGAACAAATATACAGTTAATATACAGTATATAAATTAATCGGAAAGTAAATACCTAGGACTAATAGAGTGGAAGTATTTTACTGTATTGAATGAAATATATGACTATTATGGCCACTGTTTTTGCACAATTTACAAAAAGTAATATTGAAAAAATGGTATTTTTTTTTTTGATTTCAAAAAAATGTTAAATAGCGAATTTATAGAGTTACTTATCGATAATATTTAAAAATAATATTGTTGAATTTCGAATGAATGAAAGCAATTCATAATTTAAAAATACAGCAAAATATTGGAAAATTGTAGTTATATATTTGTAATATTCTGCTGTATTTTTGAAATTATGAATTTCTCTCATTCGTTCAAAATTCCACCAAATTCAAAAAATGTATTTCTCATTATTATCGATATTATATATTATATAAGTAACTCTATAGGTATATGGCTATTTTTAAATTAAAAAAATAGAAATAAACAATTTTATGATATTTTGTAAATTGTGCGAAAACAGAGACCTTTAGTGACATATTTTATTTTAAACAATTCAATAAACTATTCGCACTATATTAAGAATTAGGGCTACTTTCCAATGGTTGTACATTGTATACCTACTGTATAACAAATAAACAGAGTATAGTCTGTACATATATGTGTATAGCGATTTAAAAAAAAGAAAGACTATTTAGGATAAAAAAACCTAAAGACAAATAAAGTTTACCCCAAGTAAAATCAGCGGAGAACGATTTATTTGAGCGCGTGAGATAAAAATGATAGAATGGCAAAAACTGTATACCCGCGTAATTAATTTATTAATTAAAAGAAAAGAGTAAAAAATGTTGTTAGGTATATTGATCTAAAATTTTCCCGATGTTCTTTGTAGGCGCTTATCCAAAATTAATTTCTATCGATTCGGAGATTTCGAGTATAATCGTGTTTCAATTACATAGAGATCGACTTATCGAGCCATGTATATTTTAGTATTTAATGAAATTGTCACACTGAGCTATATCTAATACGTGGCGTTCTTCTATATTGTCCTAGGCTTATTTATTTACGTGAATAAATATGATAATACAAAACGAAGTAAATATTTTACAGCGATCAATGTTTAGGACAATATAAATTCCAAAATAACGTAATTTTATCACAATATTATAACCAATCAAAAGTAATAGTGCCAATTATAAAGCAAGACATGAAAACAGATAGTTTCATATCGGATGTAAAAAAATCAACTGCCTATTTTTATTATAATATACAAAGATTCTTTAATAAAAATATTCTTAAAAAATATTAAGGTCCAGTTCATTATACTCATATTATACTATCGATTTTAGCTAAACTACAAAATATATCTAATCTATAACGTCATAATATAGCTATTAAGTATTTACAGTTGGGTAGCCAATAATATTTATATATTTATATACGAATAAATAATACATGTGTATGGATGAAATCGCACGTGTGTCTAATTTAAGTAAATTGTTTTATAACAAAATATATAAATTATTTAAATAGTGCAATGGTAAAAAAATAACTTTTTTTGAATAATGTTCTCATTGGGTAAGCTAATGTAAAATAATGCATAATTTAGTATTATTAATAAAATAGCCGTAACTACGATGAAAATTATTGATGGATTTTTATTACTGTAATATTATACTTGTGGTATTCGTATTATTATTCAATATTTCAAAAAATTGCTGATATTTGATAGTATATCCTAGATAGCAAAGTTATTTTATTTTATGTTCAAAAATAATAAAATTAAAAAAAAAAATAAAAAAATCTCGTATAAAATTAATTTAAAAAAATATTATTAAAATGTTCATCTATATCATTTCGTTTATTGGTTTTAAATAAATATCAGAAATATAATGTCGATAGATTTTTGTTATAAAAATTATTAATTTAATGTTTCACATTTCTTTCTAATACACTATCGGAAAATTTCTGGGAAGATAAAAATAAAAAAATACCGAAAAACTTCATTTTCTATATATGTAAGCCGGCACTAAATGTACGGTATTATGTTGGAGGGGGGAAAAACAAATAAGAATAAAATATAGACATGAAGAGAAGCTACTATTTGCAGCATTCTATACAGGAAAAGTCGTTAAGTTATTGTGCGGTAGAGGGACGAGTAGCCGGTGGCGGACTTCCGGGAGGAGGATTTCGGAGCACTTCAAACTGCATACCAATTTGTATCCTTTTTTCCCTTATTTTTTACCCTTAAAATGAGAATTGGTGTTATTATATACTATTTTATCGGGACCATTTCATTGGAGAAATGATAAAAAAAATTTACTAGGTTGACACGGTCGACCGCTCGAGGACGCTATATACTATAGCGAAAACACATTTGATTTTCAGACGCATTGGCAACGGATTTCCGGCTGTGCGTTTTCCGCTCATATCCCAGTTATTGTTTTACTGTATAAATTGCGAGAGGAAATGACAAAATGCAAAAAAATAAATGTTTTCGTTGTAAGTGGTTTATATCAAAACATTTCGGTCGTTTGCAAACGTTTGTAGTAATATAATAAAATATATAAATCGGGAGTGTATTTCGTCCAATTTCATACGTGGACTCTATTAAAAGCTCGCAATTGTGGCAATCGAATGCTTAATGGCAAAAAAATGCACGAAAAATTATCCATACTCAGTTTTGTGTGTACGGAGGAAAAAATCATGTTTAAAGAATACTTTAGAATAATAAGAACATTTCATTGTATTTACAGATAATTGTGTTTTCTTTCGCTGTCTAAAAAATTTTTAAATACCGTGAAGGTTTATTACTGATAACCAATATATTAATATTAATAGGAACGTTAATTTCGAATATAACTCTTATTGGTTAAGAACTATTTTTAATCTATTTATGATAAGAGGTTATAATGAATTTTATATTTAAAAATAATTAAAAAATCCATTTTATTCGTTGTATTATATATCATATAAATCGTATGACCGATAAAATTACATTATATGTTCATTTAAATTGCAATTTGTATTTATTAAAATGTTAAATTTATCTACTTTAATCATTTAATAAAAAGTTTGATAAGAACATTGCCGTATTGAACTTTTTGAGCTATCGAAAAAAATGTTAACGGTTTCTCCAGAATTCAGTTATCACTGATATAGTTATTAGTTAACAAGGCATAAACTTTATATAGAACAAAACTTATAACAATTGGAAAATAAATAATTATTTATTTCCGGCGTAGTATTTTGAATAGAAAGTTCGACACGAACGTACATAATTAACTCGTTAAGATATCTATAGTCTACACTTAATTTATATTTAAAAATAAAAATTAATTAATTCCAACAATTTCGTATTATTTGTGACATGAAAAAATTAGAGTAAAATTATATAATAATCCTATTATATATAATCCTATTAATATTCTACCTAGTAATAATTCAATTAATTATTGTTCTATAAAATACCATAACTTTTTATCAAGTAAATTTGCTAATATTTAATGTAATAATTTCCATTAAGACTAAAAAAAATGCAATTTTAAAACATAATTTTCTAACAGCTGTTGTATTATATCCATGTTACTTATCATCATTTAATAATCGGTTTCTTATATATATACAAACAACATAAATGAGCAAAATAAAAATAAAATAGGTCTGCCCAAATATATGGGTTGCCGTAAGACATAGAATATCAATCAACACTATACTGCAATACACAGTTCATAAAATTCGATTTGTACAAATGGTTTTCTCTTTTTTTTTTTTTTTTTAGAAAGAGTACATCGTAAATTACCTAGAATATAATTATAATATTAGTTTTTTTTTTTCCCTAATGATAATTCGAAATTATTTGAATATTACCGCATGTATTCTATGTAGGACGTAGGTAATATGTTTATTAATTTTCATATTATTTTTTGTTCAATTTTTGGTTTTTTTTATTATTCATAATTTGTAACCCAATGATGACTTACGGTCAATCTTTTTTCGAATACTCTCGGCACGCATTCTTTTTTTTTTATAATATATGTATATTAATATATTATATATTCGTATACTTTATAATAATTATTTTGCATAATAATAAATTTAAATAAATAATCAATAACTATCTCGCTGGTAAACATTGTTCCCGAACCAAAACTACTTATAAATATACAATATTATCGGATTTGTATCTATACGCGTAATACGTTTATCGGTCGGGGTTATGTGCATGGGTTTCTGTCGAGTTCTCGGCATCAATCCATCGGTCACCCATCTTATATTTTTATCACTGTTGTAAACATTAAAAAATAAATCTTCCAACTCTCACCTTTCTCTCAATATCAAATCAACTTTGCACATCCTCAGTCTTTCAAGCATAAATGTTGAATTAGCTGTATTCACCAAATATGCGTGTCGCCAACCATCTCTCTGAATTCCTTCCTAGGATATTCTTCTGTATTTCAACCAAACCATACATAGATCTACATGATCTCATAGATCACCATACATCTTGGCAGGATAAGTGGACCGTCTCTTCTCCTCACTTGATATCCTGGTATAATATCAAATATTCTCTACTATACTAAAATTTCCCTGGTTTAAAAATCTCTTCCCCTCTTCCGGTTTCAAAGAATTACATTTTCTCGGCCTTAGGCTGGGACATAATTGGCTCCCGTCTCACGCTTTCCATTTAAGCCACAACGATCCCCCCCCCCTTTTGTACTTATCACGTTGAGGAAATCAAACGTGACTTTGCCCATTTATTTTTTGGCTTCCACTCATTTACCTCAGAGCGTTTTAACTTATTTAAAAAATTATCCAATCTTGATCTTTCTACCTTAATTTTTACTGATATCCTTAACCCTACATCCATATTGAAACTGTTATTTTAGCAATAGCTATAAAAAAATAAATAAATACCACTATTAGTGCGTGATGATCTCCGCCATACAGCACCTCCGTTTATATGAACTTAACCCCCGTGAACCACGACGTCATCTCGAGACCGATATTCCCCGTACAGTGATATTTCATTTTCACCGTCTTCCAATAACCGTACCCATAATATAGTACGGTGCAGTGTTATACGCGCGTATACCACGACCGTGGTTACACCGAGTTTACCATACATTTACCACCGCAACCCGTGTACCGGTTACCGCAACTACGCGACCGTTATTTCCACGACCGTCTCCGCCACTTCTTCGGATTTCAACGGCGCGGCGTAGTCCTTATTGGCTCGGGGACAAACTCACCGACCGCTACGGCCGCCACCCCCTCCCCTCACCCGTCACCTATTCATCGGGTGTGTTGTTTACACCGAATTCCCTTTACGCACACAACCTTCCATGACTCGCCCCTCACCTAACCTATAAACTCAGTCTTTATTAAAATTTATTATATTTACGCTGTCTCCGCAATAGCCGCGCCATCACACCACACACCAGTAGTCGGGTTCGTTTTTTTTTTTTTTTGTTTTTGTACGTTTCTTTCTTTTATTTTTTCGCCAACTACACACACATTAGACGCGTCTCGGTGGGTTTTAAACGACTCGGATCTCGCTCGCTCTCTTCATCCGTTGGTATATATATATATATATTACTATATATAGAGTTACCCACTGCAAGCCCGGTAATTTTATTTATTCGCGCGCCCGGCTTTTTATTTCGTATTTTTTCCGCCTCTCGTGGTTTTTTTTTTTAACGCGTTATTCCGAAAATAATACAAACACAACGACACAGTGTTATTATACGAACCGCGCGAGTGATGTGTAGTGTACGGTATATAAGCGAGTTTATTAAATTTGTACACGTAAACACGTTCAAATAGGCTACACTTTTTTCAAAATGGGAGGGGAAGGGGAGGGAAGATTTTCAGTTTTTCTTTACTCGATGCGTTTTGTTTTACGTTAGAGATAACATGCTAATTGCTCCATCACAAACGTCCCCCGAGTCCGCTACCCGTCATTTATACAGGGACGAATACGGAGACAACGCAACGGTCGCCACAAAATTAAAAAAAAATTCTCACACATATTTTTTTTTTTTTTTTTTATAGCCAGAAATCCTAAATAGTATATTCTTCTGTGTGTGTTTTATGGGCGGGCTGTACAATACCGAAGAAATATTTCATAACTTCGCGTCTTCGCAGATCTATATTATGTACGGACATACAGTCCGTACATTATTGTTAAAAGCACAAATCCGTTATCCGATATTTTCCAAATATTATACGGTAGTAAAAATGATTAAATTCGAACAAATGTTAATCCCTTCGGATTTGAGTTTCTACTATCTATACGCTAAATGCAAGTTGTATTTGTTTAGGTAATCATTTATACGTGCATTGTATTCTAAAATGTACACAAAATAATATCGTATTTAACTTTTCAACGTCATCGAGTTTTCAAAAATAATATTTATCATTTTGAATTCTTCGAAAGCTGAATATACGTGTACTTAAAAAAATAATTATCATAATTAATCCATCCCGAACTTTTACCAAGTTTTTGTTTTCGGTTAATTGAATTAATTTCAAGAACCAAAGAGATAACGTTATTTTCGGAAATTACAATTTTAAGGAGACTATTTTAAATAACTTGAATATTGAATAGACGTAATTAAAATAATTACTTCCCCCCCCCCCAAAAAAAAAACCACGGAATTATCTTGAACTCATATCAAATTTTCACTATTATCGACCCACAGTTTGTTTACGTAATATACCTAAGATTAAAAAAAAAACCAAAAAAATAAGAATTAGAATATAACAAATTTATTATTATAAATAATCCAAACAATTTGTTATAAAAAAATATTTATTGAGAATATAAAAATATAAATTAACATTAAAATTGAAATAAAATAGTTTTATCTTCAGGTAAGTGGGTTTCATTTTCGATTTTTAATAAGTTTCATATGGTAAAGAATCGTTTAATTTCTGTAAATTAACATATGTTGAACGTTTTTGGCTTAAAATTTGCGTCTTAAAAATTCTAATAAGTTTGAATAAAAATTGAATTTGAAACGATTTTATTTTAAACCACCAATAATTTTTGCTTGTGTAATACTAAAAAAATAAGTTAAAAACTACACCAATGATAGATGGTGCGTATGGTAATAGCTACATGAGTTATAACATAATATTGTATGGTCACAAGCTATTGCAAAATAATTTTAAATTCTAATACATTTTTGAAATTTATTCTCAGGTTTAGCAAATAGGTTTACTTATTGTACAATGTTTTATGGGACATTCATACATTTTCATTTGTCGAAAATATAGTTACCAATATAAAATACTGAAAACAGCAGGTCCGACCGACTAATTGACATATTCAGGCTTCTACTTAAACTTTAGTTTCATATTTCATGGTACATTTTTTTCAAATCGTTGAACAGTCTTGTTATTTTTTATAATTTGAGTTGGATTTATACTAGTGTGTAGTTATGAAGTTGTATTAAACCTGTTATACTCAGGTGCGAACTATTGTTCGATTTCTTATATATCTGAGAATAAATTTAATTAAATTTTAGGTAAATTTTCGGAATACCTATTTTGTCAACCTATTCATTATGAACAATGTAAGGGACTATAGCCTAGAAAGCTAAGACGACTTTTGCCAAAGGTAGAATACTCCTACTTTTTTAAGAATTAATTACTTACCATATTATCTTCTAAAAAAACTTCTGTCATCGAATATTACTGATCCCAAAAAAGTGCATAAATCTAGATATACGAATTTTACTGAAAAGTAGTTTGAGTAATAAAGTGTTTCATTCAAAAACACAAAAAGTGTTACATATACAAGTTTTTTATTTAAATTTACAAGAAGATGCATCCGGTAGGTGTCGCAGTCAAGCTAGTGTTTTTAAAAAACTATTATTTATTTATTTTTTATTTTATTTATTATATAAATATTTTAATTATTATTTTAGTACAAATAAAATATACTCAAATAATTATAAAATGTACTTAATATATAAATATCTAACCGATCTAAAAAATTACAAAAAAAAAGAAAAAAAAAAACCCAAAAATTATATAAAATTTAATTAATTTTCTTAACGCAAACATTTTAAATTTCTCTAAAAATGAGTAGACATTCACTATGTGAATATATATATATAATATAATATATGATAATATAAAATAATACACTAAAAAGACATCTATTTGAGATAAAATCCGACTCACCGATGTGTTGATATAGAAATCCCGCGTATTATATTATAATATTATATTCTGTGGTTATTACTTTCAACCTAATGTATTTGAATACAAATTAGTTTAAAATTCAATAACGAGAAAAAATTTTAATATTCTAAAATTTTTTTTACACTTTTATTTTTTTTTGGAAAGCAATATTTTAAAATATTAAATAAATATTTAATTTCAACCCAAATTCGAATTTTAATATCAATATTAAAATAATTTTAGAGGTCTGAGGAGTAAGTACTCCATTGACCATCATGTTCAATAGACACAAAAAAAAAAAATCGTATTTCACGTGTAAATTCCTCTGGATTATTATACCGAGTCTTTTAAATCCTTACAATATTATTATGACAAAAATAATATAACCACAAAAATAAAATCCTTTATCCAATCTAATCTATGCATTTCTTTTGGGATTTTTGGTGCACCGTCTTACTATACCCGGCTCCTTCTTGTCGATTATTATATGTATTATATATACTGGAATTTTCCACAGGGTAATATCCTTGCAATAAGCCGAGTATTAGAATTTGGAATGAAAGCTAAAAAAAATAAATAAATACATACATTTCGGCTTATTATGCCGTTTTCGAATTGAACTATAAATATTATTTGATTTTAAAGTACATATATGTACATTGTACACATAACTGTAAGGCAGCAACTGGATCAATTTTTTGGAAGTCGTTTTTAAATAGTATTAGAGAATGTTTGATTACATTTTACATAGTTTATATTATTATGTTAATAATAGTATGCAAAAGATACAATTTAAAAAAAGTTTTCGAAAGGGTTTGAATTCTCTTATATACCTACTGATTTATTTTTAAATACGGCCATGAACAAGCGAGAATTGAGTACTTGGATAAATGGTAAATAGTTTAGATTCTAAACACCCTGTATTACATGACATCACAATAACGGAACTCGAATAATTTTCACGTCAAGATTTAACTACACAAAGAAGTTTCATTACATTTAATTTTGTTTTTAATGTAAATAGCTTTGACGACATTCTACGGTGTTGTTCCATATTATTGTTATGATTATTATTATTATTTATTATTTTCTCGTTTTATTTTTAATACTCAAACTTAAACAAAGAAAATAATTTAAAATATTATATAATTTGTTTAAATACTGTATCCTGGGATGAGTAAACTTAGTAAGCCCATGCATGTAATTTAATTTCTTATTTTGAAATAAATATAATATAATATTTATGAATCCAAAATTTCAAATTAAACAGCTATTGTTCAAAATATCTGTCGAAAAAAAAAAAGAAAATATGAACATTAAAATACCTTATTCCCTTTCATACTTGGTTATATAATTGGAAATCATAATATTACATAGATAAATTAATTAAATTTTTGGAAAATATTTAAAATAAACTTAATTTTTTAAATTGATTTTTAAATACAATATAACACATTTTGATTGGAAATTAAACAAATGCTTTAATTCCAAATCACATTCTTTAATTAAAATAAATTATAAGAATGTTCATATTCATAGTTTTTGGTTTTTGGAAAATTTATGTCAATAATCAATGATTTTTGGTACCAAATTAAAAAGTTTTTTTGAAATTAATTTAATATTAATATATTAATAATACTTTTAATAACCAAAAATGCTGAATACGAAAAAAAACGATTTCGTTTTAATATTTGTGTAGGAAAAAGGAAGTAAATGCAAGCTTTATTTTATATTCCAATAATATTATAATTTATAAATTATACCAATAAAACTTGTTTCAATTTTATCGATACTTTTTAAAATAAGTAAATTTATCGTAAAAGCAAATATGTGAATCGCCAGCAATATTATAATATTATTATTATTATTATACTCTTATTATACAGTGTTCAATATAAAAAAAAATATTCCCATTTAATGGATAACGAGTGTACTAAAACATAATATACATACATACATGTATATTATTTACATATACATAGATTTCTGAAAAATGGTACAAAAAAATAACTTTTTGTGCATTTAAATCATTTTTGCTTAAGTTTTTCGAAAATAAAATTGGATATAGTTTTCATAAATACAAAGTGATTTTGTCTATATAGCATTTCATCCAATTATCGGTAGGTATCTGTATTCAAATAAAATTTAATATTGATATGATTTATAATATTTTTTTTTTTATCTATAAATCATTTTAATTGTTATCAAATTTTTCGAAACTCAGTACCTTTATATTGACATCGATAAAACGTAGGTATATATAAATACGTTTGCAAGAACCGACGAAATAAGTACGTGATACACGAACGCCCTCCGTTTGCCTTTTCACGATCGGTATGATTTTGAATTGCTTTTTACTACAAAACACTTTATTTCAGGACAATTTTCCGGACAAAACATAAAACGGCACCTTAACCGTAAATGAAATTGTCCACGTCGCCGAGTAACGCATTAAACGGACATTTATCCTCGCGTACTCGCGCTTTCTAATAATTAAGTGCCGAGATCATAGTTTTAAACCTTTGGCCGGGGCTCTTCAATTAAAACAAGGTACGGTATCTCCACCGACCACCATCAAAGGTCGACCTTTCACTAATACACGCCTATCGCAATGGTCGTTAAACAATGTGTAGGTTTACGTACAGCATTTTGTGTTGCTCCGTCGATGTCGAGATTATTACCGAGTCCCTCTCCGCGTGGTGAATTCCCAAAAATACTATTATTATTGTAAAATTCAAAAAAAAAAAAAAAAATAGAAGCAAAATTTGCTTAAATATTATATAATACACGTCTATAAATGTATATTGGATTTCGATGATAATATCATCTGACATTTTTATCTAGAAAAATATAATATAGTGTATATACTTATTTATACTTTGTAAAAAAAAAAATCTAATAAACACCACTAACTATATATTATATCCTTTTAGGCTATTAACCGTGTCCTGCAGGTTACTAACAAATACAATCATATCGATAGTTTAGTGTAAAATAAACGAGGAGAAGGACCATAAATAGGCTCAAATGTAATGTTTTAAAATATATATATATATAGTGTTTAAGAAATGTGTACACAAAACATTTATTTTATTTTATATATTTAGCCTAATATAGATAGAAATATATATTTAGGCGCCTAGCCGTATAGATAGGTAGCCAATTACTAATTGTATTTTATGAAATATACAATTAAAATTACAACGAGTCAAAATAATATTCTTTAGATTAACCATTTTTTCTGCTCTTGCCAGACAAGTTTGAATTATTTATTAATTTTTTTTACATTACTTTTAGTATTCTAAGAGAAATATTAAACCATCCTACGTTTGTCAAAAAATCCGAAAATCATTTTTGACTTAGTTATTTAAGTTTTAAAAAAATAAAAGCTCTGGTTTCCCAAAATGCGGTAACTTGTATGAAAAGGAATCATGAGTATTTATAATAATAGCACTATAATACTAACACCAAATAATTGTCGAAAATAAAGAAATAAACAATAATATTATAGTACATTTTATCACAGAAACTATGTAACTCTTGATAACGCGTTACACGTGCGAGCAATAATATTTTGTTCACAGTTTGAGACACACTGCTTTCACAATAAATTTAAATTCCCAATAAAAACTAAACGAATGCAAGTAGAAACGAGAATTTGGTATAATTAAATTTGTTATTTTTTTAGATTTATTGTACAATATTGTATACTGATAAAGTACCATTTAAATGATAGGAACGTAATAGTACGTCGGCGGCAGTGAAAGGGTTAAAACATTAAAATGTAAACACTTACATCAATTGAATAATCAAGGTTTACTCATATTATTCTACGCCATTATAACATAAGTAGTTCGGAATTATATATAGGTATATTTACTCGTAAGTATTTCATTATTAATATAGTATAACGTTTAAGGTGTATACTTTTAAAATAAATGTATTTAGTCATTTTATTTTAAAATATTCAAATATATATGGATATAAAAATAAATACTATATCTTTTAGATTTTAGATCACATTCTTATTGAATTTACCATTATAGGTATTACATAATATATATTAGTCATTACAATTAATAAGTTGCAGATAAGGCAAAGGAGAAGAAGAAGACGAGCCATTAAATAATATTTTAATTATTGACGATAACGAAAATTCGAAAATTAATAATAAAATTCAAGTAAACTATTTAGAAACATTTCGATACTGGTTGCATCTTTGGAAATATATTTATATCGCTGTTCGCTTTTCTCGAATTTAAATTATAATTTCTCTGTGTTTTTATTTTTGTTTTAGTTTTTTTGACCGAAAATATTCATCGGGAAAAACGAATTCAAAATTTTTGTTGAGGTTGACGTTGTTCGTGTATTATTCTCCATCCCTCCCATCTGTAAGCGACGAATAAACAGCAATATTACATGGTTTTATTTGATTCGAAAAAACGCGTCTCCTTATACCTGTATATATATACTTAAGTTCTTCTCGTTATAGACAATTTAAATATTTTCTATATATAATATAATAAGTAAACTACGGTATTTCTGAATAGTTTTCGAACATACAAACGGTTATTATATCGAGGGACGAGATATTATTTTATACGAGTGAGTGTAATCCTCCTATCACGTCATTTTAGTCCTCTCGTATGAAGCGAGTAATTGCATTTTCATTTTAATTATTTATTTTATAATATACAAAATAACTGCGTACTGATCATTTATAATATTGTATATCTATATATATATATATATATAAATATACGATGAATACATGAAACTAACACACGGTAACACCACGTTTCTTTAATGGTATTTACTATAAAAGAAAAAAAAATTTTAAATACGTTTAAATGTATTTAAATTTTTAGAGAGAATTATTTGATGATTTTCAACTGTATATGTAGAAATTCATTAAAGTTCTTACTTTTTTCATTAAAATTGTTTTTCAACGACATTAATTAAATGTAACCTGAAATGATCTGAGTGTAGGTATTCTTCTTCACTGTCTTTCTGATATTTCTTTTTAAAAATATTAATTTAAGCATAAAATAATTTAAAACGTAATTTTGAGTAGAGTTTAATTTAATAAACTATCGAAAACAAAAAAAAAAAATTGAAAAATCATTAATGTACATGTAATATAGTTATATACATATTCTGCGAAAATTTCAAGTTTTTGATCCACCTTTTTTGAAATTTTGAAGACATTTTATACAGAAATATTAAATATTATCCGAAAACTTTAAACGGCTCTATTAAGTGCATTCATTGTCTCACAGATTAGATAAAGATTCCGTTTTCTATCAGTTTTTCGTGTCGAAATTAGATGGAAATTTTCGAATTCTTACACCAGTTAAACATATTGTATCAAGAGTTGCTATTTGACCATAGTTAGAAGAGAGAGATGATGAAGGTCCTATTATAGATTCCATTACTAAACGGTAAACAAAACATACATATTAGGATTATCCGTACATGTTATCTTACTTTAAACCTAATCTAAAATTGTAGCGTTTGCCGGGATTGCAGAATCATGCGTTGACGTACATGGAAATTACTGTTTACAGAAAAATCTCATGGAATGCAAATAGCGGGAAATTTTTTTTAATGGAATCGGATTTTGTTTGTTTTAGACCGTGTGTACGACCTAAGTACAATATATAATTTAAATAATAATGAAATGCCATCATACGTTCGGGTACATAAATCGCGAAGCTCGGTTACGCGGAAATGTATTTTGTCATTGCACCGACAAAGACGGTTTATAATAAATATTATATTATTCCTTATATCATTCAGCGTATAACGATGATGCTATTAAAACGTCTCAACAGAATTTTCGATAAACATACTCATTTAAATTGTATGTTATATTTAAATAGATTCATCAGACATTCAAACTATATGCAAATGTATATTTATAACCATTTTTATAATAGGCATGTTATTTTTACAAATTTTACAGACATGATTATTTTGTGAGTATATCATATTATGTAAAAGTAAAGGCTAATTATAAATCTTTATATATATATATATATATATAATTCTTCTGTGCGTCTGTTAGTAATCGCGTAACTTCTGAACGACATGCCGATTGAGGTCATATTCCTACAATATATTTTTATTGTCCAGACGATAGTTTATAGTTATGCTAAGGCCCGCTATGTAGTGCCTAGTCAAGTCATTTACAAATTTTATTATATAAATGATTGTGGGTTTGGTTAGTATGTGTATCAAGTGGTGTGTATATGTTTGTGGTTTATGGACTTAAACATTACTCGAACGATTTTGGCTAACATTTCAGAGACTGTTTTTAGAAATATTGGGAAGGTTTTGAGAGTAGTTTGAACAAGTCAGATAGGTGTCACTGAATAAACTTTATTTATATGATAATATATCATATAAGCTATAAGCTACTATTCTGTGCATAGTGATAAATATATTTTTTAATTTATATTTATATATACACATTTTAGATCCTGAGTGGAGTGAAGGAGCTAATGGTTTTACAACGATGATTATTTGATTATTTAACTTTTTATTTTTCTATTGACAAATTGTTGATCAAAATTGCCGACCTATTCCTATGGTTACATGTTACATGGTACAATTACATATAGTTGGTACTTTGAAATAGGTTATTTTTAATTTTATTAATAGTGTTTTAATGTGTATGGAAAAAGTGCCAAAAAATAATGTAAAAAGTGCAAAAATTCGATTTCGTGATTTGGAAAACAACGATTTAAAATTTTGAAATTTTTTCCGAATTTGAACTTTAGTACTAAATTTATAGTGATTATATTTTAAAATTTTTTCTACAATTTTGGACTATTTATAGACATTTAAGATGTTGAGGTTTTTAAAGCCTTAAAAGGATAATTTTAGATTTAAAGACTTTAAAATTGTATGCAAGGTTGAATATTGAATGTATGTTACTCTAAAAACTCTAATTACTCCAAAAATCTTAAAAATCCGTTTCCAAAATTTTTTATATAGACATTTTAATTTTTTCAAAAATGTATTATGGAAAATTCACATATTGTTGTATTATTATATAAACTTACAAATTATAAATTGTGATTGTTGATTTTAATTTTATGTATTTTTTAATTTCAAAGTATTATTAATCAGTTATTTGAATACGACTAAGAAATAAACTTCAAGTACAATATGATAGATTAAATCTTGACACAAAATTATATTGAATATATAATTATTACAGTAATGGTCATGAATATAATTCATAGCTATTGCAAATTAATATAATTTATATTGTATTTAGAAAGGCTACCTTCATTCAGATATACTGCTATGTTTGTTCTTACGATGAATATATGCTGAATGTTTGAATATATTAAAAGCATTAATAATCATACTTACATCAAACCTCCGTTAATAATCGTTTTTTTCCAACACAATGATATTTTAACGTTAACTATTTTAAAATGAAACACATCCACAAAAATATCCTGTCTGATTAGCAAAATCTTCCACCCTTACTAACACCAGATTAGCAATATGCTTTCAGCCACTACTGAACCCATTTTAGATTCTTAACATAAGTAATTATGACACATTATATCTCCGTTGTGTTCTTCCATCCGTAGTTATTACGGCAGTTACTAGTAACTAGTGCAGAGTTACAATTGTTGACTTGGTTACTAGGAGGAGTTTTTTTAGGAAATTTTGATTTTTTGTATATTTTTAGATTATTGTAAAATACGTTTAGAAATTGGAAATTTAGTACCCTCACAGAGTGGGCTTTTTTAAACTTGTTTATACTTTTCTGTTTAAAATTCATTATAGATAATTTTAAAATTCAATATTTATCATAATTCTTGGATTAAAATTTTTTATAGAATCTAAAGGTATTACAATTTAATTTATAGAATTCTTGTAATCAAAATAAAAGAATATGAGAAAGTAAAGGTAAAAAAGGGTTAAAGAGTAAAAAGTAGATATGTGAATTCTAGTGAAACAAGTTCTCGATCAATACGAATCACAATAATATACTTATTTGTGATTTAGTTAATATTTTAATTTTATTTCTACTTTATTTAAAATGTATTTATACTATTTATTACGATTTTTTCACGAGAATTTTCGGGAAAATTTTAATTAATCTTAATTTCCTAACAATTTTTCGAGTAATATCCATGTGCAACCTCCCCCCCCCATTGATTAATTATAGTTACTTTGACCACTATAATTATCGTATACCAATATTTATCATAGTTATCATTATGTTAGGTTATTTTTCATTAAAACGTGTTAAGTTCATTTAGTTGCAGTGAAATGATCAACAAATTTATGATTTGAAAAATATGATTTCATACAATAATAGAGACATTATAGGAAATGTAACGACGCATTTTTTTTTTTTTTTTAATTTCGTATTATATAATATCGCATTTTTCTGGATGTATTAATATTTTTGGAAAATTTCGTTTATAAATCATTTAGTCAGACACGATCATCCCTGTATTGAAATGTGGACTTGTCGACAGAAAACTTTGTGTAGCGTGTTATAATATTCCAAACATGCTCCCCAGGCTGGTATCTAGAACAGGAATAGTGTAATTTTATTCACAGATAGTTTTCGTCCAACGTGTCATGTGCTATAATATACGATAAGTTTATTCGTGGGATAGACGATGACATATAGGTCATCAGTGTGTCAAAAAAGTCAGTAAAATTTTGACACGTGCAACTTTTTTATCGGTATTTATATATCATAACATGTAAGGAAGAGCAAATAGAATAACCGGGAATTTATCAAATTTAATTTCGTATTGTGATATCCGTACAATTTGTTAATATTGTTTGATCGGATTCGGATATTGCGATACTGATATTTACCGAACTAAATATATAGAATAGATTTGGTTATATTATGTTCGAAAAACCAGTTAAAAAATAATTCATATCATTGAAAAACAAGTGATCATTAATATCTTATATAAATAATATATTTATATGTGTACAATAATAAATTATTATGTTATCGAAAAATAATCGTGGCCCATACATAATTAATAAGGGAAGAGTTTTTTACAGTTTTAATAATTTTAATTTATTATTATATACATTTTAATGAATTCGAAAGGCAATTTAATATTTATTAATGATATATTTGAATACATTCGAATTTTTTTGAACATAATACCCTTAAAAATTATAACCTATCTTAAAAATGATATGTAAAACACATGCTTTCACTTACTTTTCTGATACTGTTAGTGAGATCAAAAATAGAAACCATTATTTTATAATACATTTTTCTAGAAAATATTAATATTATGTAATACATTTTCAAAAAAATTTAATTTTTAATTTTTTTTAGGGGGTGTGAAACGGTTTTTAGGAAACATCAGAATAGCAATCTAAAGGAATAATTACACCTTAACTATTTACCTTTATTGAAAATATATGTTCTTATACATTTTTTCTAACAAACTAACTGACAAAATTCCATTCTGGAATTTCATTGTTCCTGAAAATATATTCTTTCGAAAAAACATCCCGATTTTGATAGTTCAAGAATTTAATGTTTAAAAATAAAAATGTATTTTTCAAAAGTATTTATACCCAAAGTATATTCTACACACTTGCTATTATATTTTGTAAAATATTGTTTCTAAGGTATTTAAATTCTTGTTAAATTCCTCTTAATTTTTGCCCTGCATATAGGAATTTTTTAACAGTTATGCTCCTATTAATATAAATATATATATATGTTATTATATTATTATATATAATATGCCGAAAACTATATAATTATTATATAGTATATATTATATCAACTATATATCCTATGAATATACCTGTCGATGGGAATTACAAAATTAAAACAATAATATTCATATGTAAACAAGAAAGTATACCTAGATTATTCGGAAATGTAATATTTAGTAACAAAGAGTTTCGACAATAAGTAATCATCAGCTTTGATAAGATTGATAAGAATGAATAATATAAAAATTAAAATTAAAAACATAAATACGAAAATACGAAAATACGAAAATACGAAAATTAACAAATGAAATGCTATATTTAAAAATGAAATTAGTTAGTTTAATTTAAATAAAATCAAGAATGAATTATACCCACAATATTTGTAGTCTCCGTCTATCTAATGGAAAATATAGAAAAAGTATTTTACTCAAAATGAAAATTATAACATTCAGTTAAATTTAAAGGTAAATCACTTAGCTATTACTAAAATTGAAGCAAATAATATTTTCGAGAGCACATTGGTGTTTATTTTTTTAATATATTTTATGAATTACAATTACGGAATTTTGAGTTTTATAATTAATTTTTTAAATATTATTTGTAACTCCTTTGGGCGACGGTATTTTACAAAATAAAGCACAAAGAAGTGAGAAAAATATTGTCTTATAGAAATTTTGTAATTTTTTTACATTTCAGGTAGTATACTGTTTCCTGTATTTTTGATTAGATAGACGGAGATAGAAAATGGGGCTCTAACGACCTATTGATTTTTTTTGTTTAATGATCATAATTAATGAAACATGCAAAAATAATGGTTTTGTAAATAATGGACGTTGATAAGGTTGTAAAAATATGAGTTTGTTAAATTCATATTAATTTTAGGATACTTTGGTGTAATACATAATGCTACAAGTATTTTCTAAAATTTCCACGAAAGAAAGATCTCCAGAGCTATAACCTTGCCCTCAATAAAAAAAACCACAGGTGAAACAATTTTTAAGTATACGTATTACGTACCAAAACGATTACTAGCGATTAGTTCAATGAATGTTTTGCATATGATTTTTTTTGGACACCGCGGAAATAGTTTCATCAGTATTTTTACATTATTTTTTTATTAATATTCCGTACCGACTACTAATTCCGGGGTGAAATGTGGCCTCTTTTGGGTACTAAAATTTTTCTAGAAAATAACTAAAAAGCTTAATGAGATACATGCGGGCCGCTAACGTGGCACCATATATAACTAGTGTCATATTTTAGATACGGTCCAGCACAAATCGTCTACAATTGCGACTATGATTCCGGCATAGATCATGTGTTGTTTGTTAGTTTTGACGAAATTCGTTTTTAAAAATCGGAACTTTATTATTTACCTATTTTTTTTTTTTTTTTTACGTTGCAGGTGGTGTAACACTGACCGAACTCCGAGTGCCCAGCTCCGTCATGGCTGGCGTAAAGTCGGGCGTCGTACTCGACTGTCTTTACACGCTTCGTCCGCACTCCATCGGGCTAGTGGTCGCCTGGTATTTTAACAACAGTGCCAGACCTGTTTACCAATGGATCCCCGGCCAAAAACCTTTGAGCATCGGCGTGTTCCGTCATCGGGCCAATCTCGACTACAAGGTTTCCGACGACAACGAGACTATGCACAGGTATAAATAATGCCATAATATAAAATATATCAGGTGTGGGAAGCGAATTAAGAAAACCCGATTAGAAACATTACTATTGAAGTACGGTATTTCGAGCACTGAAATTAAAACCTAAAATTGAAACAATTTCAAGAACCTCTAAAGGATGCCGAACCCTTATTTGCGATTTATTGTCATAACGAAACCCTTAGTTAGTATTCGGTAGAAGTTAAAATAATTTTTAAAAATTCGTTTTATCCATAACGTGTAAGCCAGAATCCTCATTTTGTTTTTTTTTTTTTTTTAAGCAGCCTTTATCAAAACCATTAAAATGTTTTCAATTATAAATGAATATGTACGAACAATTTTTTTACCGAAAAAGCACGGATAAAAAACCAAGTGCACATTTGACAAAAAAACCAAAAAAAAAATCGTGTTCAATCGCAAAATTAGGATAAAATATGTTCTTATTTATTTATTTCGATGTAGACTTTTGAGCTATCGTTCATTTCGATATTGACGGTATGATATATATACATATTATGTTAAGGTTCGAGGGGATTGGAGTATATAATGTTTTTTATGAAATAATATTTAGGCATCTTATACGACATTTAATGCTGTGTTTAGTTAAGCTTTGTCAATGTATGACTGTGTTCAGTGACGAAGTATGTATGAACCGAATGGGGAGACAAATTTAAAAAAAAATTCATATTAGGGCATAGGCGAAACTAGCAAACAAATAAAACAAAACCAATAAAACTAATAATAAAACGAAAAAAAAAGAAAAAATCAACAAAAAAAAAAAAAAAAAACCTTGAGGTTATATGTCTTACGACTAACGGATTTTTGATGATAAGATAATAATATTATTATATTCTGTGATAAAATGCTCCACGCCGTATGTTGGTAGTGTGGTAGTAATCGGTCGCCACCGAGTTGAGACAGTGTCTCCAACCACCGTTGAATTGTGCATACAAAAACCCCGTACACCCATGGGATCTCCATTGTATCGATTACGTATAAAAATGTGAGATAGCCTCGGGCGCTGTTTTAAGGACTATTTTTGTATAGTTTTAGAATAAATTACGCAACGGATACGAAATGAGTTGGATAAAAAAAAATTGAAATAAAATCATGTTTTTTATTGATTTTTATACCAAATTTTTCATATCAAAATTAAACATAATATTATTAACAATTCTTTAAATGTTGAAGTGAATAGACACTGACTCTTTATCTCATAATGCGCTTCGCCCCTGACCGTGTTAATGACACGAGTGTGCATTATCAGTTATCAAGTTACTCTACCACCGCTTACTCTACTTGGCCACTTGCTATATAGACACCCATCATCAATACGTTCTTCTAAATAAATATGAAGGAATCGTGTCCCTTTACGTGAGCTACAATGGCACTGATACTCAATTAAAGGTGATGATCGGTTGTAAAAATTAATTATTCTGAATGGATGAAAGAGAGGGAATACACGGGGAAAATCATTGCGAGAATATTGAAGTTGGTATGATGTTATTGAAATTTTATTTTGGTTTGGAAATCTTATTAACCAGATAATAGCCAACTAATATCAATAATCAAAATAAATTTTATGAATAGCCTCATATCTACACGCACGTGTACAAGTCGTGAAATTTTTTATATTCCCTACACCGGTACGAATCGACGAAAGGGGGCCGTTTTTTTTTAATTACTTCTAGTGGTCCGAATTAAATTTCATTAATAGATTTATATTAACTAATCTATCTATTAGTAAACTATTTACTAAGTAATACATAAAAAATAATTAACGTTTCAAAGCTTTTAATTTATATAATTGAACAAAATATTTATTTCAAATTTAAAAGTTTAAAATGTTTTTATAAAACTAAAGTAATTATTTCTATATAACCCAGAAAACAGGATAATAAATGCATTTAAATATTCAAAACAGTAATGAGATATTGGAAAGTACGTAAATATTTTTTCCATTTATTGATCTAAACTCTCAAGAAAGAAAAATACGAGGTGCTCCAACAGCCATGTTTTGATGTAAAGGCACTGAAAACCTGATATAATTAAGGTTACTTAGAATATTTCCTGATTTTAAATCTGAAAAATATTAAGATTTTTTATGTTTTTTACTAAAGGAATTTTATAATTTTACTGAAAATTGTAAAATAAGGGGATTACGTTCTTAGAAGGGTCTCTGCAGGCAGAGGTAGTCATGTGTAGGCAATTATAAAATAATTTTAAATTATCGTATGTGTGTGTGTTTATCTGTAAATATCTGTAAAATAACTAATTAAAAACACGGATGATAATGCACGCATATGCACACATTTGACGTTTCATGAATTTATTCTAAATTGTAGTTAAAAGTGTCTATCTTTTGTGTATTGTTGCGATTTATCGTTTAGTTAAATTTGAATTTAAATTATAGAATTCAACTTTTTACATTTTTATATCCAAAGTTTTAGTATTTGGTAAATAAATATTTAGTCATATTCAATTTAATAAATCGGTTTTAATAAGAAAAAAAATATAAATAAGTAAAGGATTATTAAAAGTGGAGTTGTTAACAAATTCAAATAAGTTATATAAATCATTATCGAAACAATCCAATTAATCGCTACAAAAAAATAGGTATTTTTAATGTGTAAAATTTACTGTTTTGTTTGAAATATCATTGGAAAATGATTGTACAGTGTTTATATTGATTTTAATTATTCCCAAACGTAGTTCTCATTGTTTAAAAGTAATTTATTCTACCCTAATATTGTGCACAATCTGATTCCACAGTATAATATGGAATAAAACAGAAAATAGAGTAAGTTGTTAAATTTGATTGAAATATATTACAATTATTATTATATAATACGAGTGATATATTTGATAAATGCGGGGGAGATGCGACACTTATACAACATACTTCAACTACTCCCTGCGAACAGTTTATACATTATTATGAGTAGACAATTATTTATGAAAACAAAACAAAAAAATGTTTATAACAGAGTTATTTGTTAAATACGATTCTGGAAGGCTTTATAGCCTTATACCACTTAAATCCACCCCAATAATATGCAAATCCCGACTGCGAGCTCGTATTTAACGTAACTAATTTACTTTATACATTTATTCGTACTATACACGTATAAATATAAAAATGCACATGAATCACAGAGGTTTAAAATATACTTTTAAAATATATTTATATGCATTCCGATTAAAAAAATACAAACGAATGTAACACAGTGAAATGCGGTTTGGCCAACATATTTTGTAAGTTTTGGAAATTATAATGTATAAATAAGTTTTGTACATCATAATACGCATATAAAGTAATAACGTCTCATATGTTCTTGTATATTGATATAAAATGATAAC
The DNA here is from genome assembly GCA_025469235.1 of Pemphigus obesinymphae. Classification (NCBI taxonomy): domain Eukaryota; kingdom Metazoa; phylum Arthropoda; class Insecta; order Hemiptera; family Aphididae; genus Pemphigus; species Pemphigus obesinymphae. The sequence goes on from JAIPRL010000613.1 coordinate 94,411, forward strand.
AATTTATCAAATTTTATTGCTAAATTTTGAAAAATAATCAGCACTTTTATTATTAAATACTCAGGCAACAAATCATTTAAAGAGAGCTGAATTTTGTATTATGTATGAACTAAAAATTTCTAGTTTAGTTTTTTTTTTCAAAAAATGTTTACAATTTATGAAATATTATTAAATGGGCTTATATATATATAGAGTAGTATCAAATTTTAATTTTAAATTACGAAATATCATAAAAATTCCTGTGATTTTTCATATAAAACGATAAATATGTATCATAATTATTACTATTGTATTGAAAATATTTGAAGATTATACTTAAACTTGTAGTATATTCGTAATTTATTTTAACATATTAATAATTTTCTTATATTTTTAGACCAACATTTATAAATAATTTTAAATAATAAGGTATTGTATATTATCTATAAAATAAATAAGTTATCCCAAGTTTTATTAATTCTGTGTTGGTATCTAATCTTAAAAGATGGTACACCATGTACCACATTTCCACATACGTATGTGAATTCAAAAGAAAATTTACAATATATTAAATATTTAATTCAGAATTTTATGCAGGTAGTTAAATAAATATAAACGTTAAATTCTTACATAATTATTTTATTGGTTTACTTTTCAAACAGTCAATGGGTACACCTACTTATATTTTATTTTTAAATGGCATGTAGTTCGACATAGGTACGAACATAAATATTTTACCGTGTACATAATTTTGTGGACAGATATTTGTGGGAATAAAATAATAAGCTGTGGGTAATAAGTGATGAGTAAAATTGTTTTGAGAAAGAACATACTATGAAAAATATTCGTATTTTAGGTAACAATACAATATTCATTTTTTTGCCTCAAAATTCGTTTCAACAAGCAAACATATTGTAAAAAATTAATATCGAGAGGTATCTAGTAAATAGTACCTACTATAGATTTTATTGAAACACTGTTAGAAAATTGACTCAATAAATTTACCAAGATTAATTTATATGTACAGGGCCCTACACATAATCAATCCGACCATCGAACTTTCCGGTGACTACAGATGCGTCGTGTCAACGTACCACGATGAAGATTTTATGATCAAGAGAATGATCGTATACTGTAAGTACACAGTGCCGTATAAATTATAATTATCACAAACTTAGCCCTAAATGTTATAAGTATACCACTATACGTTAGAAATGGTATTTGTATTAAAATTTTTCATTTTACAGTTAAGTAGTAAAAGTTTACATAAAACAACACCGTGTATACGCCTAACCTGACATTTAAAGTAATATAATTTCAGAAATAAATTTGAAATTAAAAACGGTGTAAAAAAAAAAAGCTGTTACATACAATAATTATTTCAACGTTACTCGTGCTGTATAATAATATAGGTACACAATATTGAAATAAAACGCTATGTTTCGTTTTATTTTTATTTTAAACTGTAATTTGACATCGTTGAACATAATATAGGTAGGTACCTATATAGTGAATAAATTTAGAGAGAAACAATAGTATAATATCTTATCGGAAGAATTACACGTACCTAACCGAAACCTGGAGATTAGCGATCTCGAATATTCCTGTTGCAAATAAGTGGTTGAGTCAAAGTAATATATTACATTACATTATATTGTTTTCATGGCAAAAGTAATAGAAGGTTAAAAACACACGTAAAACAACTTACTGTAGTTTTATTATAATAATTGGGTATGTTCTACTTTTTTTTTTATAATCTGACAACATAAATATTTCGTGGTTTTAATATTTGAAATACAATAAAAAAAAAAAAAAAAAAATGCATAATTTCTTGTTTATATTATTTTCATATTATATAATATAATTTTTAGTTATTAACTTTTGACAATTCACACAATCACACAAAATATTCCACACTTGATATTTTTGTTGGTTTATACGAACAAATTATGTATTATAGTTTTTTAAATTATAACTAAGGACCAGAATTAAATTAATGATTTTTCTTGTTAATTTTTTTAATATCTAATTTTTAGCCTCGACTCTTGCCCTTCAAAATAATTTAAATATGTGGTTAAAGAGTAGAAAGACGCAGGAAGGGGACTACTTATGTCCAAATTTTTAACTATCTCCTCTTAAGTTTTTTTGCAATGAACAATTATATGACAAGGGAACGCTCAAAAATTTTCATTGATAACGGTTCTCTTTCAGATTTTTTTTCATTTAAAGTTCTAATTTAAACTGGTTCAAATATTTCAAATATGATCAAATAAGTACCACCTACTATATAACACGAAATAAATTAAAAATATTATATTACTTTTTATTTTATTTTATTAACATCACATTAATTTAAAGAAAATGTATTCTGTCCAACTTTTGTTTTATTAATAAATTGGTTAGCAACAATTGAAAGATCGATGGAATGGAAGATTTTTTGCCAAAATAGTCCAATAATGACTTAATTTGTTTATTAGTTTTAAAAAAATATAAAATTATAAAATAACTATACAAAATTGCAAAAATTTAAAAAATTTTAAATGCAAATTGTAAAACATTATTTTGATAAAAAAAAAAGTCTTTATCACAAGAACTTTAAAGTATGATAAGTTTTAGTCAGTGCAGCCACTGTCACAATGTCACAATATTTATATCATTATGAACAATGTTCTCAAACTCAGATATATTATTCCGTAAACACAGTTTGTCAAACTCAATTTTTCCAGTGGGGGCTAAGCCACGGAGTACCCATGCAGTCGGCGCCTATGACCAAGTCCAAAGAGAGGTGTTTACAGCGAGTAAATTAGAACCTTTGCTGACTTTAAGTCTACGTGTAATTAAATGTCCGGATCGTCTCATTTTTCTGGACAAGAAAATATGTAGATGACCTCGGTCGTGGTGGTGGTCCATCCTAGAAGTGATTGTTCTGGAGACAACTACTGCGTACGTCGCATTTCGATATTTGTCATAATTATTATTATCATACCGTGACGGGTTTCGTTTCCCGAAGTGGTGAGTTCAATGAAGACTCGGTTTTTCAACTGTCCCATTTATTTACCAGATAACCTATTGGTCGAATATATTATTTCGAAAAATAATTTTTTTTACGATTAAAATCTATGGGTTTATGGCAGGGAAATATAAATAACGCATGGCCCAATGAGAAAGGTGTTACCTTTTAATATCGTAAGTTTGATATTTCAGTCACGTGTGTAAAACATGTTCACTACAATATTGAAAATAACATAATTTGAATATGTTGCGACATTATTTTTATTAGGAACATTGTGAAAACACGTGTATTTAAATATTTCAGCCGTATGTTTTATTTAAATTCAAGTCAATATTTAAAAGTATATAATTTTAAAATATTGTGAAATTATTTCTCGAACTACGTTGTGTAAATAAGTACACTTTAAATATGCTAATTAGTTTTTTATTCGTGTTTTAAAAAATATTTAAAATAAAATTTCAACTTGACGCGGACATTTTAATTTTAGAATAGACGATAGAAAACAGTAGTGGTTTTTAGGTTATTTAAACGATTAAAGAAGATATTTACCACGTGCGATACAAACGCAAATATAATACCGGCCTAATTGCCCGGATTCGCACGTGTATATTTTTAGGGAAAAGTCTTTCCATAGCAGCGGGCATATTAAATATTAGTTATTAAAGAAATATTCTCTAAAAGTGTCAGCTTTCTACGACCAGTGGTTTGGGCTGCGTATAAATTAAAATTGAAACCCATTTCCGCTTTTTCATCTCTTAAATGTCGAATTTCGATATATATACTTTCTTGGGTGGTCTCTAATATGGTCATTTCTGTGTCATTAAAGAAATATTCTCTGAATACATTGACTTTTTATGACCAGTAGTTCGGGTGAGGCATTGTATACAAATTTTAACCCACTTTCCTCCCTTTAGAGTCGAATTTCAAAAATGTCTTTCTTGGTGGGCGTCTATGTTATATATACGATTATTCTCTAGTTTCTCTCAGCTTTCAATGACGGTGGTCTGAGCTGGGAGATGATGATATTTTTATATGTATAGATTATATGATTAAAAACATCTCAGTGATTAATTGGCAACTGAAATTAATTTAAACTTGGATGGATAATTTGATAAAATGGCGAAATCACCAATGCGTGTATGTGATATTCTGAGATTCGATTTCATGTGACGAGATGGACATTTCTTTCGAATTTCCATCGCTGCTACTATAGGGAGAAAATGTCATCATACAATACTCAAGAGTAGGGAGGAAAGCAACAAACAATTTTGTATTGTTAATTTCCTTCTTTTTTTTGTAATTTAATGTTTTGATCGAATGTTTTTACAATGTTTCCGCAAAAGGATATTAAAATATCAAATCGATCATAATATTGTCTCAAAACTGTATTTCTCTGCTACAGATACTTGGTCAAAATATTTTGAAAATATTACTAACATAGAAAACAAATATTACACGCCTTCTTTAGCCATTTTAATATTTTATACATTATCCTAACAAAATGTCTGAATTAGGTAATTGTTATCTGGGTAGAACCCTTCAATATAATAAGCAGGAGATTATTTTGAATCTTAGTTTTCAAAAACAGTCTTACGTATTCGAGATCAAAATATATCTACCGCAACAATGATGAACGTATAGAGTGTCCTTTACAGAAAGTAAACCTTTCCGGTCTATAACGAATTGTTCGAAACTTATACATATATCGCAAATCCTGATTAAAATAATAGGACTAGCCGCTACGAATAAACAGGAAAATGCGATGATCAAACGAACTTTAACATAGACCTGTCATAACTACATTAATTTATGCCATATATGGGCACGATATAAGCCTAAACTCCTAGGACAATATAATTTGTGTGCAGTCAGGAAACCTACTTGAAAGACCAAATATGTGTCACGAAGTTATTTGAAAATCCTATGGGTATATTGTCCACGACCACCATCAAATTATTATTGACGTGATTTTCTCTCACATTTTCTTTTTTTTTTTATTCTTTTGTTTTAATAAATATCGTTAACTTTTTAGTTTTATCTTCTGTATTTTTATTTTTAATTAAAAATATATCGAAATATTTCGATACAAACGTTTACGATGCCTGCCTATACTATAATAACTATGTTGAGTAAAAAAATGTTAAAGAAACATAATATTGTCATTGTTTTATATAAATACTATTAAGCCAAAATTATATCATGAGCTTGTTTTGGAAATTTTAAATTTTTATATTGAAGATTGGAATAAATTATTCAATTAGGTATAATAGAAGTAAATATACGTACAGTAATAATAATAATAATAATAATAATTATATTATAATTAAGTATAATATTATATACAAAAATTCAAGCGAAAAATATGATTATAATTATATTGTAAATAGATATATCAAGTTAGCCAAACTAAAAAATAATAATAATTGATTGAATTATCACTAATAAAATCAACACATAAAGTATAATATTATGTGGTATAACATAAGATCAGGGCCGTTCCAAGGGGCGGGTGTCTCATCCCCCACCCATCATGGAAAACAACCGTCAAAATTCAGTTCAGTCGGCAAATAGTAGATTTTTATTTTTTTTTTTGCTTATCCCTTCACGCTTATGAAGTATTTCTGAATTTTAAGTCGGCAAACTATAAAAATTATTAGGATTGTATAGTCGGCGAAATGGGAAAAAGTTGATTATTTTTATTTTTTTGCTTATTTTATGTTTTGAAGACAAGTATTATATAATTTTTTTTAATTTTCACCCCTTCCCCCCACCAAAAAAAATCTTTTTTCGGGACGGCCCTGCATAAGATTTACGTGGTGGAATTCGAGCTCATATAACTTTATTGGACAACTTACTATGGTACGCATATAACCACTGTGCAATATAAATATGAAAAATTCGTTTAGTGTTTCAAAATATCGTTTCTCATGTGGTACATAAAGTGACTATGCATATGGACACTGGAATGTAAGTTATGGCCTTTCGGTGACTGCATTCGGACGTTTCCGCTCTTCTAGTATTATATAGTACTCATCATTGTCCTAATTCAAGAACTACCGCCGATTATCATTAATTAATACCTAGTTTTATAATGGCTATGGCAGGCCGGCAGGACACTGGTTGTATTCGGTCGCCTGCCTTAATATTACTATATTATAGCTACGTTTATAACGTTTCAACCGCTTCTCTTGGAATTATGTGATTGTCCAGCTGTTTGTTAAAGTTTTTTATTTTTTTTTTATATTAAAATAAGTACAATTCTATCCAGATAACTTAAAGCCTGTAGGTACCAGTTACTTTCATACTTGTACCGTGGTTGTAATATAATATCTAATGTGGTAGGTCCGGGATCGCGAATCCTTTACGAGTATACGCCAATAATCAGTTTACGCCCACATATAATATCATTCTGATTATTATTTAATCGAATGTCTTAATGTTTTATACTTTGGATATATTTTCAATGAATATTTCCTATAGATTGATTTCTATTGGTTTGGTTTTAATTATTATTTTATAATATTTATCTCGGTCAAATTTGGTCACACGTAACACTATGAACGCCCATTGTGCGATGATAATCGATTGTCGAATCAACAATATTCCTCGTGACTATATATTGACATGACGTAATAACTATGGCAACGTATATATAGGACGGATGAATATGCAGAACAAGACGGACACAATAGGTATAAAAATTCTCTCTAAACTTGTGTTTTGAAATCTTTACCAAGGTTGAGTTAATGTTTTATTTTATATTTTTTCCATTCGGAACGATATACTGGAAAATGTGGTTTATACTAGTGTTTTATTCGTTAATATTCAGATTTAATTTGGATATAATATGAGTAGATGCGTTTTTTGATATTCGTATATTTATGAACAGTTAAAATAATAATGAAATTAAATAGAAAGGTACACTAAAATCACAATGACTAAACTTTGGAAATATATTGTTAATTATCGAAGGAATTATATTTAATTTATTAATTTACAATGATTTATGGTTTTGCACGTGAAAAATAAATACATTTAATATTCTATTAATTTCTTGAAGAGTACAACCATAATATTCATATTCTACAGCAAATGAAAAAAAAATAATAACTCTTTATTCTCCATGTAAACCGTAATAATCGGTCCATTACTACCATTCTTCGGTGATATTAAAAATGTAAAATAATAATAATTATGCCCTGCTAATTAGTATCTATATTTCGAGGTATAATAATATCGGTATTCGGGACTATAAAAAAATTATAAAATTCAATAGGAAACTCAAAAATTCGATAGGTTTATTGTGATTAAACAATATCCGACGAGCATATCATAAACTCCGATACAGTTACCATACAAATTAAATTAATATTCCAAATAGCTGTATACAAAATTACATAAATGTTGGTTATATAAGCTCGAGAAACTCCTATAGTAAGCAGGTAAGCAGGATAGTGCATAGATTTAAGTAGATAAATCGAATATGAAACCTGGTCAAAAACTAAAACAGTTTACATATGCCAAACTCGGAATAAATTACACTATTATAACAGAAGAATTAAAAAAAAACTAAAATAATTTTTGAACTCCAAATGTGGGTAAATTAGAATACTTGAAATCAGTGATTTTTTCAAAATTTTATTGATTCATGTCGGATAAACCATGATTTACGTAAAATATTGGAAATGACAATAAAAATGTTTTTTTCAAGAAACATATAATAAAATATAGGCAAATATTTACGGCTTATAGAGATAACTTATAAAAATATAATTAATATTAAATATAAACTAGAAACATTACAAAAAAATATCATAGAATTCTAGAAAAGTTAAAATGTATAGGGTTAGAGTAAAAATGAATCAACCACTAGTTTGTTTTAGTATTTAGATCAGTTTAAAATTCCTAAAAGTATGGTACTTAAAACCTGATAATTTAAAACCACAAATATTAGAAAAAAAAATTTTTAATCTTATTATTCATAATAACCTTATAAACATAATATTATCATTGCAGTAGATATTGAATGGTGTTTTATAATTATTGGGAGGCGTATACAATTTTTATTTTGATATTTTCAAATGTGTTTCTATTTTCATCTTTTCACAATATATTGTAATACCTATAGCCTATACTAAATGTATTATCTTTTTTGTCTTCCCCAATATACCACAGAGTTAGCTACTTATATATTTAAATATTTGTCCTATGCGTTTTCTATAATCATTTTTATATGAACTTCGCATCTCAGTTGATTATTTTTGATAATATTTTCTTTGATCTAACATCCTCGTATATCTGCGTATAAAATATTATAAATTATTTATCGTTTTAACTATTTAATTTTCTTCTCTTCGTAATTCATGCAACAAATATATAAGTACATACACTTATTACTTTATTTCTGAATAATAATTATAATAATGGAATCTATTAAGTATAAAATATTGTGCAAAAATAAGTACATTGTTCAATTTATATTTTCATTTTATTTTGAGCAATAGATAGAACTGAATTACTATTAGATAATAATTCCTGGCTCCCCTAAAAAAAATCTAGGTATTATTAAAATTCCAAAATGAAAATCTGTATTCATCCTTATATTTTATATATCATAAGTAATTACCTTATATATTTTTATGTTCATGCTTTTAGCTGCAAAAAAAACATAATATAGTTTTTTTTTTTTTTTTATAGAGCAAACAAACATATTATTTTTATTTAAAACATCAAAAGACTTTTGTTTCTCATTTTTCTAATAATCATGCATTAGTGAAACCATAATAAATGCACAGTGTTTGTGTTTTATATTTAATTTTTATGCTCAATAATAATATATAATGAAACATCATGGAAACTACTAATATTTTTTAAATATTATGTAAAAGTATAATTTATGATTTTATTAATTATATACATGTTCTAATTAAAATTAATATTAATAATAAAATAACATGATGTAAACATAAACATTTATAAAATATAAATATAAATATATATATAAGACATAAGTAATAATATACATACATCGTATATAACGCATGATTTATAACTATAATAATAATAATAAAGGTTTCCTGATAGTACCTACCGATATTATCTGAATTTAATAGAATCTATAAAGTAAATATATTGGATGGTGATATTTGTATATATTTCGGTTTACTATATTTAAACAGAATAATTTTGAATTTATCGTTGTGAAATAAAGGCTCAATTTAAAATCAATTATTTATGATAATGATTTATGACATTCAATATAGTTATATACTAATTTAAATAGAAATCTAAAATTTAATTTTTGTCTACGTAAAATGCCTAGTTCTGGTTAATACAGCATGAGTATCCGAGAAACCTATATTATTAAGTATTTAATATTTATTAATAAGTATATTCAATTGTTGAAGGTGTAGGTAATTTTACAAATAATTGTATTAATAATATTTTAAACTAAATTATGAGTCATGTGAGAACCATACAATAAAGTAATTAAAAAAAACTTGAATAATAATAAAAAATAAATAGAACAGTAGGAATAGTAAGTAAGTACTTTGATTGTCTGTTAGGATAATGGTATATTGAATTTAATGGTGTATTGAATTTGAAAGAAATAATAAATCATCTATTTTCTTAAAACTATTTTGAGCAGAGTAACAGTATTATATTAATTAATGTTATTTAAATATGATTAACCATTAAATTATTTCCACTACATTTATAAAATACTGCATACTGCATACACAGTTTAAAAGATAATTTTCCTCAATGCTTAAAGGAACTACTGGATAAATCGAAAACCTGACTTTTTCAATGTTACAACTAGAATTAATTTTCTGCTAAAAAAGTTCTTTTCTCTAAAACTCTATCTTGACTTTTTCTTCCCATAAAAGTGTATACAATGAAAATAAAAAAAAATAATAGTATATTATAGTCAATAATTTTTAACTAATAATATAAAATATATATATATATATATTTATTGTAGAAAAATCTAATTTAATGAACAAAATTTGAATGTATAAATTGACTGAAAAAATAATTGGAGTAATACACATGTAAAATATTAAATCTATTTTCATTCCATTTTTAACAAAAAAAATAAATAAAAATTAAAATGTGTAGTTATAATATTAATTTTTGAACTATTTTGAATAAATACCAAAAACATTACATACTTCTTAATTTTTATACTTAAATTTTCAAATTTTCAAATGTTTATAATAATTTATTACATTTAGTTGAAATTATAGACTAGTATATTTTTTAGGTTATAAATTATTATAAACCTAATTTACAAAAATAATGCACTTTTACTGCGTATATATATATGTATATCCACAACTATGATGTCACATTCAGAGCGAACCGAAAACTTTTGACAAAAACAAAAAGTTTTTCGTAAATTACAACATATCCGTAATTGTTGAAATACTATACATAAGTGTATTATTTTTATAATTTCAGTTTATAATAATTTATAATATTAGAATCACCAATGTTCAAATATATATTTTAATATCTCATAGGTTCAAAATCAATACAAAAAGATGACCAAATTTGCGTGGAATTACAAAAAATATATATAAATTAAATTACAACAACTAATAATTATGTTTATAAAGAAAAAAATGGTCATAATTTTAAATATACACAAAAATTTCAAATTAGTTTTTTATTTTAATTTTAAAATTTCAGTTATTTATCTTGAAAAAATATTTTCAACTATTTTATTTTTTTTTTTTTGTTGTAGTTACGTAGAGCTAATAATATTTTGTCTATGGCTGCAATACTTAACTTTCTATCATTGATTTAGTCATTAAAATAAACACTGAGTATATACGTAGTTTGGATTTAATTTGGATTGGGTTAATTTTTTGTTTTAACAAAAATAATCCCAAAATCTGTGTATAAGAGAGGAATTTTACAAAATAATTATACATAATTAATATTTTGAGTTTAGGACCTATCTCTAAAAAAAAAAAAATGGGTCTCCCTTCTTCGAAATACGCCTTTTATTATTATATTGTATCCTAACCCTTGGAAATCAGTGGCGATTCGCACATGTGAAATTCGGTTTACCGTGCACAGCTGTTGTCGTGATAATGGTATTTATCGTTCTTTGTACGTCCGTTACCGGACATGGCCCATTTATACATTAAATTGTACACACATTTCCCGAATAATTGGTAATGTCCTCTCTTGACCCAAAAAAAGGGAGAGAGGGTGCTTTCCATTTATTTTTGTTTTTTACTTTCACGAGGGTTTCCAACATTTGTTAACCGAATTTGTTCACCTGGTTTCGAGACCGTCAATACAATAATTATTCACGGTACAGGTGCATTTTTTCCCTTTTCAAATTATTGTAGTTTCGCCCACGGCCAAAATATCAATGAATAATAATATAACATTAATTTAATGGAACTAAATTTTAATCCATGACCCCATTTACTAAATTTACCAATTTATTTAGGACCGTTTTTACAAAACCTGCCAAGCTATCCATTTACTTTGTGAAGACATTTAATAAACACTTTTTAAAATTGTATTATTACAAAGTTCTGTTATTCTGAATGTTCGCTCTATCATTAGTGGTAGGTTTTGGTATCAGATTAATTTCTAGCGAAAATAATCTATAAATATTTGGAATCAATCATATAATTTACAAATTAAATTATTCAAGTTCATATTATATCAAAGGCAGAAATTAAAAAAAAAAAAATCAATAGTATTGACTAATATATTTGACTTTTAAATTGTTATGGACTGCAGTGGTGCCTAATTATCTTGATTAACTTATCGCGTGATTATCGATAACCGGTAAAGAAGAAAGGCAATAATGTAACTTCTTATAGACAAGTTTTAAATAGTATTGTACAATACAAATGTTTGTAAAACAACAAAATGAACACAGTCGTGCAGTATAATTGCGATTATTATATCACAAATATCGAGGTTAGACTCTGATAAGAGTACACGTGAAAATATTGATATAAAAAATTACGTTTAATTTATTGAGACAATGTTTTATTCAACCTGACGTATATATATATATATATATGTCCATAGCACTGAAAGGGTTAAGTGGTATTATCAAAATACCTACTTGTATTCGAGTAAATTATTAGACTGACTTATGATTATATCATTTTCGTGTATATTCTTCGATTATTTTTAGTAAAATTACCGATCAAGTGTTGTCTTTTTCGAGTTCATCAGCTAACATATTTAAACTTTAAAATCCATTACATTAGCTCTTAGTAACTGCATTTGTCTGCACGTACATGTGATCGAAATCGACCCCTTTCCCGATAGGTATATATAATAATAAAAGGACAAAGACGTTTCACCGAATGCCGCCGCGTGTAACACGAACCGTATGCGAGGCCAAATCGATTTGTTTATGCAATTATTATTAACGTCTACGGTAGAATGAAAACTCTGTGCGATATGCGTGCGCACGACAATTCTTAAATTAATTAACTCTGTGTCGCAATTTGCTGTTCAAATGTCGTTGTTTTTTTTTTAATTTTATTTTTTATCGTTAACTATATATTATTGTTATTAATTTGATATTTCTAATCTGATTCCGAAAAACTTTGTTTCGCAAATTAATTTCTTTTTTTCTTTTTAATAAACGCAAACAGTTTTCAAGATATTTGTTTCTCGTACGTCCGTCTCATAATAATTTACTCGAGTATACTGTATCAAATATTCAATAACGAGTATCATAGTTAACATACAATTATATACAGTCGATCCATTACTATATGCGCCTTAAGATGACGTCGGCGTGAAAAAATCAACTTACAAACATCTTAGAAATACAATATAAATTAGAGATAACACCATTATATCTAGTGTTTTTTTTTTATTATATATAGTATTATGATATATTACTTTGTTTCAAATAGTTAACTATTTAAACATAAAAGTAAAAAGTAAATTTACAATGGATTTTTTAACAACTCATAAATTGTAAATCAAATTTATAAGAACAATATATGGAAAAATACAAGGCGCTGGATAATGTCGTTATATTAATAATTCATGTTTTTGTTTCAACTTTCCAATATTTATTTCCGAGTTGATGAAAATTTAAAATACGAAATTAATATTTTCAATAAGTTCACTTGTATAATTATATGAAAAATACTTATAAATAACAATTAAATAAGGAATAATAATATATTTTGTTCTTCGTAAACAGTATGATAAATGCATGAAAATATTCTGGAAAAATATCATCCACTTGTATTTATTTTATCTTATTTATTTACATAATTTCTATTTATAATTAATTTTATCTTTCTAGTTATTTAAACTGATACGTATCTAGATAAGTAATTTGTAAAAAATATATATAGAACTGAGGAGTCCAATAATATTTAAGCAACTATGCAGTTATATTTAGCATCGATATAGAGTTTATTTTAGCCTAACCTTTAATAAGAGTAAGTAGGTATTATATTTTATTTATTTATTTATTTATTTTTTTTTTTGGTACCTATATTGAAATTCGGTATTTTCGTGATTTTTTAAAATGAATTATTTTACTGAGTGAGTTATACAGAAGAAACTGATTATATTTTACGAAAGTTCAGTACGTAATCTATTTATTTTATTTGTATTATATCTTGTTTCACTAAAATATTATTATTATGAAAAAATTTTATTTTGAGAAAAGTAATTTATGCAAAAGTATGAAAATATCCTATTTATGGAATTTTTTTTTGTCAACAAATTCGTTTGTGTATTTTAAATAACTTATTAATATTGGGCTAATAAATAACTAGTAATAATGTTTTTTATAGGTTGAACTTTATCTGAAATTTGATATCAATGTTGTTCCAATAAGAGAAATAAATAAAAAGATTTATATTATAAACGTAGTAAAATCATTTAAATTCTTTATTGAAAACTTCAAAAATACCCGGAATTAATTCTGAATAATATCTTTAAAAATTATATTATTTTTTGTGCATATGAATTTTTCATTAAGAATGATCGAAACGTAATTTGATGTAAATATATTTCGATTTAAAACGAGTACGTATTTTCATATAATATTATTTATATTAGATAAGTCGGCGTGTGTCTTTTAAACTTTTAAAGTAAATCAAACTTTCCAAGTTACGAGACATTTTCACGCGAAAAACGAGCTGACAATGGAATTGTGTTTTTTTCCTAATTAAAGTCCGACGTTGTTATCTCCTCGGGATCAGTCACAGTCTATTTGTAGTTTTAAACAATTTAATTTGACACTGCCGGAGTGTAGCAAGCAGATTTCAAGGGTTTACTACTATATGGCTTTTGTTTGCGGATGATACAAACTTTGGTCGTATTAGAAAGTCAAAAAAGCTCGTTTTCCACTGTGCCGAGAAGATGTTAAACTTTGCTACGATTCGCAATGTCCTGCGTTGTCGAGTTTCTCGGAACCTCGCATATTATTGTTCACGAGCTTACATTTATTTACTATACGTCTCTAACAATATGACTAAGTTATTTCATTATTTCCGAATTAAAACTCAATATGGATTGATATCAAAAATGAATATTATATTAAAACTTCGGGAATAGGTTTGTTTTCATCGTCGAAATTTGATAATGTTTATCTCGGTCCGTTAAGTGTCACGCGAGAAGTAATAACAACCTTACGGAGAGCTGATTTTGGTCTTCGATCAAATTGAATTTGCTAATACTAATCAGAACTGTACGTCTCTCGATCATTACCTACCTACCATATAAAATCTTAGGTCGGATTACACTACAACGGTGCCCCAGATTTTTGTCGCCCGATATAATGTACCTGGTGAAATCATGAAATCGACAACATGAATATTTTCGAGTGTTCTAATTCAGCTCTCTTCTTTTTCATATTTGGATTATCTTAAAGCTTAGATTCTACGCAAAAATCTATTACAATTGTACAAAACATTATTAATAATTTTCTTTTAAGAGGACGCTATAAATGCATTTTAATGACATTAAAAATACGTTCTCGCTTTTTGAGTACAACTTCTTTCCTAGTCATTGTAGGTTCTAAACGTAAACAGAATAATATGGTAATAGATGAGAGTATTTTAATATGTACGAACATAGACTTCTTTTTAGTTAAAATAATTTTTACTTTTTATTTATTTTAAATTCGAATATTTGGAAATTTGACGTTTTTCAATCGCAAATCGTAATTATTTAAACGTAGGTATTTATCGAACACAAGCTCTATGCTCGGTCTTAGTTCATGTTTTCATCTTTTATTTAGTGTAATTATTTTTATTTCATGATCATTTTTGACCAAACTCTAATCAGAAAGCCAAAAGTAGTTTTTGAAGAAATGTCGTGATTACACGACAATAAAAATTGATACAGTTATGAAACTAATTTTTTGATTACTTTTAAGTATAGATTTTATAATTTTTCAATTGCTAAATTTTCATTATTCAAAAAACTTCTTAAAAGTTGCATACATTGTTGGTATAGCGTCTTTTCCACTACTCATATTATAAGTCGTAAACCATAACTTAGTCTGTATGCTTCTGAAAAAGTTTTTTGGAAACTAATTTTGATAAAAAAAAATCCACGAGAAGGATATTTTGTTATCAGTAATAGGTCGTTAGACCTATATCTACCAATGATCATTAGTGTATTTAACGTACTAATTTTATAATTTAAATACTTACGTGTATTAGATAATGCCGTAATGGTATAATGTAATTTTTTTCATATATTATTAATTTATCGAAAACCACGCGTATATTAACATTTTACACATCAAAAACCTTTTGTTGATCGGTCCCACGGTATCTATATAATACGATCAAAACCGGTTCGTACAAGAATATTTATGCTCACCATACGTTGTTTACCGGTGCACCATGATGCATTCCAATAAAATTCATATGGTTCTGATAAACGGTAAAAAATAGCGATAATACTTTAGTGAGACGCATTTCATAAATGTGTTCACGCGTTATCATTTTGCGGTAAGCACCGACGCCACGGTAGCCAACGTTTGGCGCACCGATGCAGTAAAACGAGAGCCTTAGATCCAAATATTCAGTTCATGGGGAAAAGGTATAGTTGTTATTGAGCCCTCTATAAGAAATAACTTTCAAAAATTGTTTCGGGTATTTATAATCTCATAATTTTTTCTGATCCAAGTTTTTAAACCGGTATTCGGAATATTCTTCAAATGCATTTTGAACAAGAATGTTTGCATTCTCTAAATCGTCGTTATATTCTGTGGTCGATTGGCTGATATTATTATTACGACAAACCGATTCGAATATAATTTATTATTTAGACCACGCGGTCTTAACGGTATTCCGAGAAATGTTGCCTACACGTGTACTCTATAACATAAATAAACAATATGGAATGTTTGAATGTTAATTCGAAGTTGCCATTCTACGACCGTACAAATATACCGAGGGTAAACATTGGAGCCATCCCAGGGGGAATAACATTGTATACGCCTATACCGTTTATGTGTTTACGTCAATCTCAAAGGAGGTTATGAAAATTGGATGAAATCATTTTATTTTTAGTACATAATACCTATTTGTTTTTTGTTATGTCGTGTCGCAAAGAAACTATAAAATACAATATATAGTATATAAACTGCAGGAATGAAGTTTATGCATGCCCCCCCCCAAAAAAAAAAAAAAACGATTTCGAGAGTTTTTCATATTTATTTTCACGTCTGTTTTCGTATACTTTATATAGTTTGTTTTATGTCGTTTCAATTTTTGAGTGGAACTATGAAGTATTCGAACATCTAAAACCTCCCTTATAAAATCTTTAAATTTAAGTACATTTAATCACGAAATTGTGTGGTAATATGACCAAAATTATCCACGGACGATAAAATATCGGAAGCAAAATATTCATCCACGTTTCTTCATGCCAACAATGTATATAATATTATTTACTAAACTATGTATCGTTTAATATCTCTTTATCCAACATTTTATTTCATATATTTAAAATAAAAAAAATGTAATATTCATACAAATATAAAAATGAATATATATTATAAAAAATATTATAATTTTTAAATTTATTTCAGATTAAATTTTCCCAAACATTTATCTTTTTAACTGAACTCTTAATTAGGTTTTAAATTATCTTATGTTTTATAAACATGGCTAAACTGTTTCAGTATATTTTTTTTTATTTACCAAGTTATAAATGCAAGTCCTAAACTATACCTCGTAGACTTGAAATTAAATATTTTTAACTGCCAATTTTGAAAAATGGGTTTTTTTGTAGGTACCATTTTGTTAATTTTTTACCTACTTTGTAGTAGGAAAAATCTTTTAATATGGCCTATATTTACAAATTTAGTTAGAATAAAAAAGTTCAAACTCTTGACAAGAACTCTTATCGGTTAATTATTGTCATTAATAGATAACACTCTTTTATTCTTACTATTTTGTGGAATAAAATAGTTCTGTCGAAAACATTTTTTCAAAGTTAAAATAAAAAGGTTCTATATCTAACGCAATATTCTAATGGTATAATAACTATTCGGCAGCTGTTATATTATATTATATTATACATTTATTATCGAATCTATTCCGTGCTGTGGATATGTTCCGCGTTAACCATGCAATAATAACAACATTTGTAGATATTATCATATTGTATTATGCTAAAATAAATACATAGTAGTGGTATTATGTAGTGTGCTAATTAATATTTTCATATTATTATTTATTTTGTTTTTTTTTTGGCAAAATATTCACACTATTGATTTATTACTATACATGTATAAGTTTATAAAATGGACCGACAACTGAAAAACCAGAATGATTAAAGTTGGTATTTTCTAAAATTAAATAATCAATATTGAATAAAGATTCAGATATTATTCCTGATATTATAGATGTATTTTCTGAAAGGAAATGTAGACTTTTTTTTAATTTAGATAGTAGCTGCAGATATTTATGGAATTTTTATCTATTTAAAGTTTTAAAAATAATGTAATAAAACCAAATTTTTTACAAATAAAAAATGTTCTAGGTATGCACGAAAATATATTAAAAAACGGTACCTTCTGTCTACTTTGTTAAATATTATGCAACACTACAATATTATTTAGTTACCTATGTATATCTAACTATATAAACGTTTTTGTCGTTAACCACTACGAAGTTTTTATTAGTAGTTTATACAATCAGTGTTATAGTTTAACTATTAAATTAAGATACATATACCTACAAATATTTTGTAAAAATATAATAGGAGCCATATAATGATCTTCTAAAAAATTTTTTCATAAAATAATTTATTAGAATAAAATAGTTCTACGTATAGAACTATTTTATTTTGAACGATTGTGGATAAAAAGTTTTCGTTTTTTTTTCTCAATCAATTATATATATATATAAAGAAAATACGAAACAACTGAATAAATTAAAATTAAGATTTACATTTTTAATATATTTTGTGGTTCAATCGGAGGCATTTTTGCTGAGATAAATGCAAAGTTAGTTGTCAAAAACGAAAAATCGCTACCTTGAAAAATGTATAAATATGATATGGAAATCTTTTATTCTAAGCTCACGATCTTATATAATTTATAATTTAAATTATATTTACGTCGTAACTCCTCACATTAAACATTACATTCTCATATTTTGTCATAAGCCGTATTCCCCACGACTCATGTACGTGACGGTATATCAGTGCATTTTTTAAGCTAGTAAACTAGGTGACATAAATGTCACCCAATGAAAATATCTGGTCATCTAGTGGATTTTATTATTGAAGACTGGACGACATATTACATTCTTTAATTATAAACATTCCAATGTAAATAATTGGGTAATGAATAGTTATGGATAATTATATGAAAATAAATACTGAATATATGTAAAGGCATTTTTTAATAATGGACTTGATGATTAATCAAGTACCTACCTACTTCGTATTATTATTAGTATATCTACTTCGATTTACAATCGTATTAAATTTACATAATTCTGAAGACACGATTATATCTATACATAAGGTATTTTCTGAGATTAAAATATAGTTGAGTTTTATGCAATAAAGTTATTGGTATGCGACAGAAAAACGTATATGTAATCTGTATCATTATAAACATACAATGATCAACAGACTTAGAAATATCATTCAATAATAAAACGTTTTTTGAAATTAATAAACGAAATTTGGACTTATAAGTAATATAATAAAGTTATATATATATATATATAATTCGGTTTGAAAATGGTAAAAAAAAAGGGTCAATCGCCTATTTTCTGTCAAATTTTTTTAAACAAATTATATAGATAATAAAAAGTGGGCTAAAAACAAACGAGACCCCACATCCAAAAGCGGGATAAATAGTATCCCATTAAAAGTTTGCCGGGACAATCAAACTCAAATCCTCAAAATGGGACAATGCCACGAAAAACGGCACGTATGGTCGTCACCCTAGTATTTAGGTATATTTTGATATATTTTTGAATGTCGTCCAGTGAAAATTCCTGCACTGCGGCATGTTCGAATATCAATTAATATGTAATAATTATCCCAATATATTCGGATCAAATATATCGTTCCCACAACTCGTGTATATTGACGATTAATCGAACTCATTAATTACACGAATTATATTGTTTCTTCATCGCATGATCAGTTACCGTATTGGTACTTATTACCTATTGTACAATGGCAAACATTCGTCGCGTCGTGGGAACGCTATCACAATTATCTGTCTACTGATAACAATATCGTGTCAATTTTACCGACAACTTTCGGGAAGCCGAGTAACAACGAATAACGAATAACGAATAACGCTTTTCCCATGACTCGCGACGATACACGAATATCGAATGTTCGACGAGTAGGTACACGAGTCCTATGGATATGCGGTTTTACGTGTATTTTCTTAATATTATATACATAGATTCAATGTCCAACACTCGGTTTCATACAAAATATCTGGTAAAAATGTTCTTACTTTAATATTGTAAAATATTCTGTTCACTTTTTATAACACGCTGGTATCCAATTCGTCTAACCCCAACTTACGTATTAAAAAATTATTTATGAGATAGGCACTAAAGTTAAATCAACCTATTGAATGGTAATAATAGTTGTTATATTCACTTATGAGAACGAGTTTAAACTTGCTAGACAGACGAAAATTTTGAATGTTATCGTGGTTTCAAGAATTGTTATATAGTTAAACGGCTAAGATAACAATAAAATTAATAATTATTGTGCACACTGCACATAAACCTTGTATTGAGTAACATGTAACTATTAAATTATAAAACCATTTTCTTTTGAATTCCCAACACCACAATATATTATTTTAAGCACTTTTCGTCTCTAATGTACCTAATTGAAATTTTAGCGTTACATTAACGTATTTTTGAGGTAGGTAAGACAAATTTCTTCACATATAATTAACCGATTACATATTGTTATGTTGAATATAACGGATGAAATACCGAAAAATTATTTTCCACAAATATAAAAAAAAAAAAATATAACAACTTAATATTTATGTTTTCTTTATCTTTAAATAATAAGTGTTATTTATATTTAGAATAAAATTTAATTTTCATTGTTTACAATTCATTGTCATTGATAGGTATATTAAAAAATCATAAAATTTACGATATCGATAAACGTTATAGTACGTCTATGTCATTGTTACTACACTAATAAATAGTTTACTATCATGTCGGAATTTTAATATTATAAATAAATAACGATATAGAAAAAAAGTCTTTGTGCATGCCCAAAAAAGTAAATTTTTTGTAAGAAAATCGCTTAACGATTATTTTATAATATTATTTACGGGATCGATAAACATATCTGAATTGAAATCGTTATTGGTAATATTTATAAAAGGTATTTTAAAAGTAAATGCCAATTATAACAAATTATTCTAAGATATCGAAAGAGATTTTTGACCGGTTATTAATGACCTCCATTTTTTTTTCATATTTTGAAACGAATCGTTTATCTCAGTGTACATGTCGTTAATAAACCTCTTAATACCAATTAGCGACATTTTTCGGACCTTTTTAACCAAGGCGGTAACCACTTATTTTTATGTTAAGAGGACGCCACACCACGAAAAATAGTCCGTAAAAACATAGTTTTGTACTTCAAGTATTATATCAGCTAGAATAATTGCAGATTAATAATTTTTATATCGATAAAAAGCTAACAACATTTACTACATTTTGACGGAGCCAGTTTTGTTCAATGTTAAAATTGTATGTTTTATAAGCAATTTGAAATTGTAAGATTTTGATATTTTTAAAAATCAACCATCACAGATATAAAATACTTACAAATAAAAAGCTCTCTGAAAAGTTAGAAAAAGTTCTTTTTTTTTTTTTATTTAGTGCCAATATCAATGATTTATGATTATTCTAAAAGCCATAAAAAACTTGAAGAACGAAGGTGGTTTTTTTTCAACAAATATCGTGATTACATAACAATAAAAGGCGGAACTAACGCGAGAATATTTTTAAACTACTTTTAAAATATATAAAAATATTTTAAACTATTGGATTTTTGAAAAATTTCATAAACATTGTCTATATAAAAACTCCTTAAAAAACGTGTGTTTGTGGCGTTTTTTTAAGTCCTTTTTATGCCCTGCTAATATTATAGTAGTTATGTTACGTGAAAATTTCAACATTGCGCTCTCCGGTAAACGTACATAACACGGTTGAATGGCTCTTAATCCCATTGGGACACCAACGAATATAATTATTATAATACTATTATTAACGTCTTTTCGTGTTCGATATTTTATCGACCGAATCGTACGCGATTATTCCCAGATACGGCCATTCCGTTTGTCTTACAATAATAGCGATTAGTAAATATTATGCTAATTTCGACGGGTGCATGTACAAACGGTATCGCCGTCATATTAACCGACAGTCCGGACATATGGCACACGTTGTTATGCGTGTGCATGAATAATGCTCCATGACGCCTAATGTCACTCGTCGAAATAACACACGCCGTTAACAATATGCACGCGCATAAATATTGTAATACGAATATAGTATATTCCAACGATGCTCGTCGTTGTATAATGCAAACAATCGTAATAGTAATGCGTGGACGCACTACGAGAATTTCCTAAATAGAAAATTTTAAAACGCTACTCTCCTCATGCCCATTTCCAATGTTTTTCTCTACGGGACACCATATTTAAAATTAAACGAAACCTTGAAATGCATATATATTGATGTTTATCGAGTTGAGTAGAATTTCGGTATAGTGGATTTAATAAGGGAAGAGATAAGTTTGGAGTGATGGTAAAAAAATGAAAAATAAGAAAGCGGTAGGACCGGACAGAGTACCAGTAAATGTGTGGACAGTATTAGAAAGTTTAAGAACGGAATGGCTGACAAAGATTCATAATAAGATACTAGTTGAAGGGAAAATTCTAAAAGCGTGGAGAAAAGTTGTGTACTACCGATATTTAAGGATAAAGAAAATGTACAAGAATGTAGATATTATTGAGACAGAACATTTATGAGCTACAGTATAAAAATTGGGAAAAGATAATAGATAAAAGGGTAATAAGAAAGACAATTGTTACTAGAAATCAGTTTGGGTGTATGACTGGAAGGTCAAAAATGGAGCTAATATTTTGTGTAAGACAGATTGTAGAGAAGTACAGAGAAAAGAAAAGGAAATTGTGTATAGTATGAGTGAGGAGTCAATGTGGGGAAACTGAGAATTTTAGGGTCGGAGTGGGGCTGCACTAGGGTTCGGCTTTAAGTTCTTACTTATTTTTCCTGGTAATGAATGATATACCAAAGGATATATAGGGTGAGGTATCTTGTTGCAGATAATATAGTGATGATAGGAAAGTGTCCTGAGGAAAGTGGACGAATGGAGTGACTACAGTGGACAAAATAAAGAATGAGTGTATATAAGAGGTAGTATAGGAGTAGCTTTGATAGTAGACAAAATGAGTAGAATATTAAATTAAGATGGCTTGGACATGTATTAAGGAAATAAGAGACTGATACATTAATATTACTAAAGGAGGAATACTGAAAAAAAGGTGGGGGATGTGATGGCAAGTGATATGAGAAAAGTGGAGGTAAGTGAATAAGATGCAGGTGATAAAGTTAAGTATAAAAGTGTAGGACTAGGGTGGCTGACCCTTATTTTATTAATATTTGGAAGAAAAACCGACGGAGAAGAAGATTCTTTAAAATATTTCAAAATTCAAAAATAGCCATTTGGTACATTTAAGGTACTGAAATAACGTGGTTTATTTATGATTTAGTAGGGAGCCTATTATAGCTTTTCATAATTACTAAATGTAAGCTTCCTGAATTTACTAGTAGTAAAATAAAATATGTGCAATCATCATTGAATGTACAATACTACACAGGTAAAAAATATTGTGTTTTATTTCATAAATCACTATTGAGAGAAGCTAAAATATCAAACATCGACACATTACAATATTTCCAATCTATAAGCATCTGTCACATATCTAACACTTGCCTTTTGATACGTTATTAACTTTACACTTTACGTCAAGATCTAAATGTCAAGATAAATAACCACATAGACCCAATATTATCCAATATTTCATTCTATAATTTCTTTAATATGATACTCCATCGCCTCAAGAATAATTGGTTTGGTGATCTTGTCAATGGTCAAGGCCAAATTACAAATTGAAAAAAAAACTAATACATAACAATTAAAATTAAAATTATAAAATATATAGTTCAATAGAAATTTTAATTATCGCACATTCTCTACAGTCATTTCAAACTTGTGTGATTAACAAATTTATTTATTTTATTATCTCATATGTATATTAAAAATATATTTCGTACAATAAAAAAGTCTCTATTCGCCATTCTTTTCAAATTATAAAATCCAAACTACGCCTTCAGAAATATAGGCTATTGTTTGTTTTTTTACTTAAGTCCTAAATAGTCGTGACGTGTCAGCCGTCAAAATCATAACTTCATTGCATAGTATTATGACGTTTATTTTTAATCCGGTTTATTTTCGGTCTTGATGATTGAATTTCATCCATTGCACATAATGGTTTTGAAGTATACAGACAATATTTTATTTGTTTGATATCAAAGTATGTCGGTCATTAATCGGGTTATATGGGCGTTCAATTAATTTTTAATTGAGTTGGCATTACTATTTTGAATCACTTTACCTTCATGGATTTGTGTCGACGAGAATTTAATATTCCGTTTTGTCTACTATCAAACACTAGAATAAAGTTTAACTGCCAGTATAGTGACTTTAAAATAATTATTAATTTGAGGCAAATGTTTGGTTTGATTAAAAATTTTATATATTCTACATGACGCTCATAATATACCGTTCAGAATGCATATCAACAGTTTTATTATCAGTACTCAATTTAAGAAGTTAAAATATTAAACTATTCAAGAATTAAAATTTAGGATTTTGGGTAGTATGAGGTATTTATTGATAAAAATAATAATTCCCAAAAATGAGTAAAAAAATAAGGAAGAAAATAATTAGAATTTAGTTGTTAGTAGAGTGCTGCGTTATAATACTGCAGTGAGATAAATGGCAAAAAATGAAGCAAATAAAATAATCTCTAAAAACTTTTGAAATATACTTTTGAAGTTGCTTAGAAATAACGAGTACGAGGGGAAGAAAAATAAACGAAGAAGTATTAGTCGGAAAAGAAAAAACCACGATACGCGTAATACAAATATGACAATGGAAAAGGATGTCATCACAAAGAATTACATTGCATTGTAATCAAAGATATGACTGAAGTACGTAAATCAGACGAAATGATGTCAATGACGTTGTAGGTTTTTTAGTTAAAATACGATAAAAAAAATAAAGATAAATATAATTGAAGACTAAACAGAATTAAGAAGAACCCAGTAAAATTGTGAAGGAAATTGCAGTTAATTTTTATATTATTTACAATATAAATTATTTATTATTATTATTATTAATTATTTATGATAAGACAGTTTTAACTATATATTTTTATCAATTATTTTTTTATTTCTTTGAATTTACATTAATTTTCGATTTTATAATGAAGTACCAAACTTTTATAACCCATAAGAACTTAATTTGTATCACAGAATGAGATTTATTTTTTTTATTATACAAACACAATTGGAATTATTAATTTTTTAGTACACGTATTTATTTTAATTTCTTTATGAAGAGTCATCAAATTATAAAAAAAAAAAAAAAAAATAGAACAGTATAGTATTGATAAAGTTATTTTTTATGTGTAGTCAAAATTTTAAAACTTGTAAGAATACCTACTGTCTGTAATACTAATGAATATTCATAAGAATTGTTCATGGAAAATAATATTTATTGTATTTAAAAATAAATACACAAAAACAAAAATAAATATTATATTGAAATGAGATCGTTTATACTCGTATATTTTTAAAATTCATGGGTATAATACGATATTTAGACATATAGACATTTTAATTTTTTTTGAAACTGTCTACAAATTGCTTATACAGAACTACTTATGTATATCTTTGTGATAAATAATAATCGTAGAAATTGAAATTATTCTACAATTAGTTTTCAATAAATTAGGAGGATAATTTTTAGTTTCGAAGAATTCGTTCTTTAATAAAAATATGTTTTATGTCCGGAAATATAATACGAGTTTTGGTATGTAAAAATCGTATTAGTCCCCAATTCGAATAGGACCTAAACCTCATCGCGAGTGGTTAAAATAGCTGGATGAAAATATTGGAGTTTGATCGGAAGCCGTGAATGTGTAACGCCTCTTAATTGTGAAGTACTCTAAAATCCGAGAAAAAAAATACATTTCCCTAGTTTCGTATTCTTTTCTGGATCTTAGCAGTTTTCATCAGGGTATAGTCACGGTCATCTCGAAACCATTTATGATTATTTTTATCTACAACTATAATATAATAAATCTTCCTTATCAGGATTTTTGGCATAAAATATGTTCGTTTTAACAATGGCGAGATAAAGTTTATTTTATTTGATTTGCTACCATTCAACTGTTTTCCATTCTATTCTATCGATAATTTGCTATGTAAGGACTATGACGAATTTTATCGGCCAGTTTTCAATTAATATAGGGAGAACTAAGTACGACGAACTTTTTCTGATGCCCGAATCATACAACCGTAGTAACGTAATAATAATATAATATTGTATATACCTTTAATGTAAAATGCGTTTCTATTTTCAATATAATAACTATGCCAGTGCTGATACAATGATATATCATTTTCAGAGCTTTACCAAATTCTTAAAAATGTAATAAAAGGAATTACCAAAAAACAGTATATTGCAAATTCATAACTCATAAACAACAGAAAAGGGTTTACACATTTTCAAAACCCCACTATTCCATCTATAACTTATATATAGTTAGAAGACATTTTTGATATATTTTTGAAAAGAAAATCATCGTTTTCTAGTGAATAATTTAGTTTCAGAATTGGATTGCCTACAAATGATGCACTTTTTAGGGTTAATTTTTTGTTTGGAAAAATATTGATAAAATGTATAAAGTAATGAGTATATTTTGGATGTGAAAATAATTTTTATCGTGTAAATCATGAGTTACTACCAAAAATATTCGACCAGTCAGGTATACGCGGAGTTTCAAAAATTGTATTTAAATGTTGTTTAAGTGGCGAACTCAATGGATGGAACTTGATGATAATTTCAGTGAAGCCCTCGGTATATCTTGTAAAGTACCCCGAGGCACCGTATTAGATATATTATTCATAATTTTTATTGATGATCTCTAAAAAATAAATATATACGTATATAATAAATATGTACGCATGTAGAATTGTTAAGCTTTAATGATGATATACTAACAACGAACTAATTGTAGATTGTTAATTATAAGTCAAATAGGATTTTAAATCCTGTGTACGCTTGGTTGTGTAAAAACAAATTAAAATTGAATTTATTAAAATCAAAATTCATTTGTGATGTATCGAAAATGTTTAATGTTTTAAGTATAAATAATTTGATAATTCATTCGTTAAAATATAATCCAAATTTGAATACTACACGTGGTTCAAAATGTATGCAACTTGAAAATGTAAAATTAATTAAATACCTTGGATTAATTCTGAATTATAGGCTTAACTGGGATGATCATATTAATTATATTGATATTATACATACATTCATATACATATTATTTAAATATACTAGATATATATTTAACAACTCATATATGGAAATCATTTATTTAGCATTGGTATAATCAGTTTATTCTTATGGTGTATCTATTTGGAGTAGAAATTTGAATAATAATTTATCCAGGATTATCATTACTATCAATATTGCATCATAAGAAATTCATTAAAACCAATCTATTCAAACCAGTACCCTCTTAGATTTATAAGGAAATTAATATGAAAGATTTTAAGTATGTTTAAATTTTATCTGCACTAGTTTAACTGTCTAAGTATAATTACATTCTAGTTTAATTACATTCTTAGATCACGAGTGCAACACCAAATATAAATAGAATATTTACATTATATATTTACCCAGTTGTACTAAAGTATTTGGCCAAAAATGCATGTTATATACGGGCTTAAATTTTTGTCCCTATTTCGATATTAATATAAATAATTTTCAAAGTTTCAAGTTATTGGGAAAATATATTAAATATTTAGATCCATGCAGTATATAATTTTAGTAATTTTACATAAAAAATGTTATGTTTTGTTTTTCTTATTTATGTACGTACCTATATTATCTTAAGTTTTAAATACTACAAATACGCTACTATATTATAGGTACTTAGAATTATATAACATTGTTTAATTAAATTTAAACTAATAATGTCTCATTGTGTATAAAGTTAACAGTTAAGAACCGCTCCACCAGCACAAGCTTAGGTTATAGCTTATATTATTGATAACTATATTTAATTCATATTATGTATATGACGTAATGTTTATTGTTGCATACACTTATTTATTATTAAATATAAAAATAAATAGGTGGTTAATAATTTTAAAACAATTAATCGGCATCTATATATATATATATATATATATTAGGACTATCTCATCCTTATAAAGGTTAAGCGATTTCGTTGTAGTGAATACACTTATTTCGCCTTTATCTTTGTTTTTTTCATTTTAGTTTGAAAAGTTCGATTGATTTGTGTATATTCTACATAAGGAAGCAGGAATATATAGCGCATGTTTGCGTGGTATGCGAGATATTCTTATTAGCGTTTATTGATCCACTCTTCGTCTCGAAATTGTTCCCAGATTTCGTGTAAATTATCGAAAAATTTCCTTTGATACACACAGTAAATAATAATATTATTTCGCAAGCCGTATTCCAACTCTTTTAAACTCGTTTACATTGATTTTGAACCGGGGGTGTTTACCCGTAGGCCGCTATTTTAACAAGTCGAGCCGAGCCGGCTGCTGCAGTTTCTAATTTCTCGACCGAAAGTTCTGGAATACATTCCCGGTCCGTAATGAGTTTGCAACGAAGAATGTTAACATTCTCGCTTTCAGGATGGCCGTCAGGGATGTAATTTATTATTTTCGACGGGACGGCAAACAGCGTCCCTGGCGATTTATAAACGCGTGTCTTCTAATGGACACGTGAGTCGACGGTATTCGATTACAATGACGACGATGATTGCCAAGCGACCGTGATTTCTATCTATACCTAATCTGTTATGAAAATTTTAATGAAAATCATGTGGGGTTAGTTTGTCAAGTCGATAAATCAAAATGTTTATACTGTAGTTTGATCCAACTAGTATAATATACTATTATAATATACCTAATATTATTACTAAAACAAATCCGGAACGCAACTACTGTAGTACGTATCAAAAATTATCCAGGATCCAACTACTACCTCATACTTGTAATTATCCCCTAGTGTCTGGGACTCGACTCGGTTGCTCCGAATCGTATGCGTCACTATATATTTCATTCAGTATTTCATTAATAAGGAGGTCGCGTGAAAATACATACGGTCCATATTTAATCGATATAATATACAGCCGAGTCGCGATAACTCGGAGTTGAAGGGAGATAAAATTTCACTTCGGGATATGTATTACACGAGATACCCAACTAGAATTTATCAAAATTAAATCAAAACTTCGAGTTATGTAATGAAATATAATTTTAAAATTTTACGATAATAATCGTTATTGTAAATATATGTACATAAATGTTATAAAAAACTGAAATAGATACAATAATATTATAACTATGTATTATATATATATATATATATATATGTATTATTCGATATAGTAGAAAAATGCTCGTTTCGATCTTTGTTTTTCTTCACATTTTTTTTTTTATAAATATCCGCCTTATTTTTTAAAAATCTCGACAGCGTTTTGGTGGAATATTAAATTCTTTCACGATGTCTTGTTTTTTCCGGTTACCTTTTTTCACCAATTGTATCACACGAACTTTGTCACGTTTAAAAACATACAAAAATACTCACGACATTAGACACAACAGGTAGACACATACTAACAAGTAGGTGTCTAGTACAGACTTATACTGTTATTGTGCGCGCGCTAATAATCAGTTTCTCTCTACTCGTTTGATCTTTATTATAATATTACAGTACTCGAGTAGATAAAACATAATGCGTTTATGAAATACCCAGATATAACGGATATTAACAATATACTCGGACAAAGGTGTTCATCACAATTTTATGTTCGAGTTAACAACACTTATAACAATACGGTTTTGAGTGTTATGTGAATTTCTAGGGGAATAAAAAATAAAATAAAAAAAAAATTCGAGTTATCGATTTTCGATATTCGAGTTGTCGCGACTCGACCCTACAAACGTTCTAAACCACGGTCGTGGTGGTAGCCGGGTGTACAGGTAACACGGAAAATATCCGGACGAAGCCATCGCCTGTTATCGTTAATTTTTTCCCGTGTATAAAACGTATTTTATATGGACTTCGAAACGATAATATACAGTAACACACGCGGTGCTCTGTTCCTCTTTGACCCGCGCATTGCGGTTCCCGACATCCGATCTGCGCGCCGGGGTGTTTCAAGAGTTATAATGTACGTTCACCCGGTCCTTTTCATCGACGCGGCCTCATCACTTCACGCCGCACGCGTTCGAGTGTGTATTCCACTCCGGTTTTCGTTACACAATGTGTGTGTCGACGATTCAAGTGCAATATCGAGCGGACGTACGTGACGTGTGTATAATGATATAATATTCAATACATATATATATATATATATATATATATACACATGTGTGTGTGTGTGTGTGTGTGTGTGCGTAATTTGTACGCATATGTGCCTATACAGTGTGTGTGTGTGTTTGAATTGTATCTAAAAGTGCAGCGACGAGTGCTTTAAGAGCATTTCATTATTTCGTTTAATAATAATCGTTCGTCTGGTGGCAGTTCAGCTTTTTCGAAAAAAAAAAATAATAATAATAATAATAATAATAACGCTAAAAAAAAAAAAAAAAAAAAAAACGGACCGTTTTACCTTTTCGATTATTTGTTAAAACCCCAGC
>JAIPRL010000614.1:0-124919 GCA_025469235.1 Pemphigus obesinymphae
TTTAATAACTAATAATTTCAAGTTTTCAGTCATCAGTCTGTATTTGACATTTGTGACTTTGTGTGTCGTTTCTTTATAGTTCAATTTTTGAGAAAGTGATTGTAAATGGTAAGAAATAAAAATAGTCGAGTTGGTCGTCCAGTTTTTGAACTTGTGTTAGTTAGCAATCCTATTCAGAAAAAGAAAATGCATGTATAGGTATGATACAAAATATTTGATTTACATTAAGTTAGGGGTTCTTAATAATAATTATGCATGTCACTGCAACAACTATTGGCGGAAATCTAACTTATTAGAAAACTAATTAAAACTATTAAACTATTTTAAATAGTTTTATGAAACTATACTAAATTAAACTAATTTAAAACTAATTGAAATATTTTTTTATGAATTTTTGATGAATTGAGATAGGTAATAGGTATAGTGATATTTGATAAAAAAAAATATATGATAAAACGGCGGTAAATTTGAATAGACCAATCAGAAACTACCGCGGTCGCGTAGCAATGTACAGTACTATGTTGATATGCTTCCGGGACAATTAGCGGTCCCGAAAGGCTTTTCCGGGACACCGGTACGCGATGCTCAAAACCGGTATAGTGTCCCGGCTAAACCGGTGGTGACATATGGCAACCCTAATTATTGTACATGATCGTTTTTTCGGGCCATATCGCTCTACATCGTAATACGATAGTATACAATACTCGTGTACAGCCATAATAACGACCATATAGTCCCGAAATGGTGAGTGGAAACGATGACCCTTTAACCCTTTACACGTCTATTTTTTTTTTCTAATACGCCCCGGAAGTAATGGTATATTTTATGTACCTATACCATTATATACCATTCGTATCTACGTATAATGTGTAGGTACGTATACCTGACGCGTCGGCGGTATACATATATACCTTACGGAAACGCAACCAGGCCGAATTTCCGCGATATCTCGACGCACTACTATCTATTTCGTTTCGGCGTGTACGTTATTATAATAACATTATAGTGAAATCTCCGTATGACGGCGGCCGCGAGAGGAATACTATAGGTGGAGGAGGAAGTGGAGGATTGGACGGCCTCGTAAAACACGTTCTCTTGGGCGCGCAGAGAGAGAGACGATAATGATCGGCTGCGTGATCACCGCAGCTATAGTGTACCCGTATAATATTATATTATAATATACCACGACGAGCATAGTCGCCGTTGTCGTATAGCCGTCGTGACCGTTGGTCGTTCGGCGGCGGTGTCCTCTCTCTCTCTTTCTTTCTCATTAGCACACATTATATTGTTATGTATCGCGCGGCCGCCGCCGCCGCCGCCGCCGCCACCGCCGTAGGGCAGGGCCGCCTCCATATACGTTTTCGCGATTTCGGTAGCGGACGGCCCCCGCGCTGGACGCCCGCCCCCACCCGGCGCGCGTTTACACCAGGCGCCTGCAGACCGCGCTCCGCCGTCTTCCCATGCGTATAATATAATATACACGCGCGCGTACACAATAATAGAATACGAATATACACGACGCTCGCGGTCCGTTCGTCGTCCCACTCTTTTTAAAGCCGCTCGTGCGCCGCGCCGCCGAGGAGATTTTTTATTTTTTTTTCCCGCCCGCCGTTTTGCTTTTTCTTTTCCGTCGTGGCCCCGTGTGGTCCGCGCGCCGCCGTCCACGGCGGCCCGAGCGACCGCAGCGCACACGCGCGCCAGCAGCAAACGCACAAACGCACAAGCACACGTACACAAACACACTCGCACGCCACGAGCGCGCCGCTCACTCACTCGCGTCCGCACGCCGTACACGCTCGACACCGCCCGTCCCGCCTTCGCGTGGACTCCACGACCGCCGCGTCCGCCGTATAAGACCGCGGTACGCGCGCGACATGATAACACTATTATCGCGCTCGGCCGCCACTGTCGCCGTCGTCCACGACCTGCATCATCGCGCGCGTACTGCAACGGCCGTCGCATCACCGTCGTCGTCGTCGTCGTCATAGCACTCAGTACTAGTCGCACACAGGAGGTACCTCACCGGGAATATTACGATAGTATACGAAAAATAAAGGCGTAAAGTCGACCGGAGAACCCGACGATCGGGGAATATCATCATCGCGCCATACCGGTCGAACGTCGAAATAATTATCATATTATTATTATTATTATTATTATTATAAATATTTAATACTTACCGCACACGCGACGCCGTGCGTCATAACTGGGTCACGTGCACCGCACCACGAACATTTATCGGTTTTCCCCCCCGATAGTAAAATATATCGTATTATAATAATACATACGTATATTAGTATATTACACGGGCACGATAATTTCTTCGGCGATTTTCACGTTTCGTTTAAATTCTTCCGTTCGTCTCGACACTCCCGTGCGACGGCGTATATCGTTTGCGCGATTCGAGTCCGGCGCACTCATCATTAAAAAAACTCAATGACTGCAATTTGACGTCGTCGCCCAAACACCGTCGTCGTTCGTCCACGTCCGTTATAAATGGTGAGTACACAATAATTATGAGTATTTTTTAATACACTCGTTAAGTATACAAAACGCCAATTAAAAGCGCAAATATATACGATGACATTACGATAGAAGCTACATATATATATATATATATATATATATATTATATTTTTTGTCAAAAAAATAATATCATTACTTTTTTACAACACTACCCGTTTTGTTCCGTGTCAAATATGTTTCAATATTCGATTTTCTCGCAAAAAAAAAATATATATACACCTATAGGTATATGTATAAATACTACACTTGTACCGTTTCGGAAAACCATTATGAAAGTAATAATCGTATTACTTCCATTTTATCCTACCGCGTAAAAATATTATGAATTCATACGCGGTTACCCGTTAAAATACTGATAAAGATTATAACTCGTAAAATCCTTGGCCCGATTCGTACTGCTGAACACCGGATGAAAAGCAAATCACTTTTCACACATTTAATAATTAATTATATATATATATATATATATAATTAGACATAATATACGACACGCATTATAGGCGACAGTAAAACGGTAATTTATGTATAATATATGAGTATGAAAGAAAAAATCGGTTAATTTGCATTTCACGCGCTCTCCGAAGCAAATATATATAGCATAATTAAAAATAACGTACGTGCTCAAAATGTATACATTATGACCTTATTCGTTCAGCGCACGCGTACCCATTAATATACTTATGGAATGGTGCACAATTCGTTCAATTTGATGTGATCCATATTATTATTATTATAAGCGATAAAAACGATTTACGTGTTGAAAAATATAAAATCGTCTCGAATGTATAAATAGGTACTTATACCTACATTACAAATATGGTCCACTTTTATTTTCGTTTGAATCAATTTCGGCGGTAATGAAACCGTCGTCGGTATTTTTAAATTTATAGTATTTAAGTAGGTTTGATATATACCGGTATATTTAAGTAAGATCATTTAACATCCGATTAATTTTGATCTTAAAATCTTAACGATATTATTATATTTTATTAACATACACGCCTAAACAATATAATCCATAAATATATGCAATTAAGTAGGTATATGCCGTATCCACTATTATACAACTCAACAACGTACCCGTTATATACGCTGAATAATATTGGACGAAACGCAATAAATTGATAACACTTAGAGAAGTCCCCTTTTGGAAATTTCCGCGCGCGATTTCACCAAAGTAAACTCTACGAGCTCCGTTTAAATCGTAAATACTGAACTTTTGTAATATTTTTTTCATCAATGTCCAAAGTCCAAACACTGGCACATCATACATGCTTTCCGGAAGACCGAATACGTGACAGACTTGAAACGTTCAAATCGAATAACATGCAGCGAGCATAAAAACAAAACTCGATAAATGTTTACGGAGATCGCAGACGTATGAATACGAGTGTGCGACAATTCATAGCAGTATTAATTGCTGTTAATCAATATCTTATGGTAAGACTGATAATAATAATTAGATGTGACATAATTTCGGGCATAAAAATGTCCTCGTATTGGACGTCCAAATTCCGTATGTGGGCCTGTATTTCGGTCGTCGCACATTTAAAACCTTTTTCCGGTTGTCGTCCGTGAATCATGACTCACGAGCAATACAAAAATAATAACACACACACACACACACACACTGGCACATCATCATACGTGTACAGCTTGGACGACGAGATATTTTATAAACAGCCCGGGGCCATTGCTCATACGGCTTTCTCCGTCGCGCGGGGTCAAAAACACTGTGTTTTGTATTTAAGCAAAAACAAACGGTCGGCGGCGCTTTCGTTTACACGCTGCACGTACAAGCGTGTATATATAATTCGATTAACGATCGATCGCTGTTGAAATGTATACAAAGAAAAAAAAAACAGTGCAAGACCTACGTTTTTTTTTGTTTTATGGTAGTTCCGACTTCCGATAAGGTTTTTCTCACATTGTACAATAATATTATTATTAATAGGTACATGAATACATAAATACGCGTTTTATTTATTTATTTATTTATTTATTTATTTTTTTTGCCCCCGTTTTCAGATATCAAAAGGTTCGTCCAAGACCAGGGTGTCGGACGGTTCGCCGACCCGGTCGGCGGGTGGCGACGTGAACAACAACGGCCCGACAAAGTGTCTGAACGGCGCGTGCGGCGGATACGGGCCGTCGTCGGCCGGTGGCGGCGGCGGCGGTGCCGGCGACAGGCCGGCCACGCCGCCCCGGCGCGTCCAGGTCACCGCCAAGATACTGTTCGGCTCGGTGAACGCCATTTCGACGATGAAGCAGAACGACAAGCTGCACAGGAAGAAGTCCCAATAACCGCACATACATTATATACGACACTGCGTCGTCCACCGCGACCGCCGCCGTCGCCGCGGTGCGTTGGAACGTGACACACGCAGTGCGAGCCCAAGGTTCGACAAACAAGTTATTTATTTTTAGACATAACGCCCAGGCGTGTTTTATTCTTCATTGCCCGTCATCGATCGTTCACGTGTGTGACTACATAGACATTGGACATTTAAGATAATATACACGTATAACAATATAATATGTTTATAGGTATTACCCGTGCCAAAATGCCTGCAAAAGTTTCAAAAATTTAATTTTTCATTTCTATTTTACACACTCTGTCCAAATAGTACCGAACGGAAAAACACATAGGTAGGTACATAGTGCCCATTATAGGTAGGTGTATAATACGCGCGGGCATAATACATCGGGTGTTTATTTTATTAATTATTTAAACCGAAATAATGAAATAATACAAGTATTTTTTAATCATTTTGATTATTTTATACTCGCGGTTTACCTAAATTATTTTCGATAATAATATACCGAGTATATACGAGTCGATAATAATAATAATAATATGGGGTAGTCAAAAATAACAACACGGCGTTTCGTATAGGCATTTTATGTTCATTGGTGCGTTCGAATAAAATGTAAAAACTATTACGCACGTTTCGTCGTTGTTGTTACTATAGGTATAATAAAATATAATATTATAATACTATGACGTTTACGTTGTACACGCTAATACTGTTTATACTCTGTACACTGTCAAAGTGCCAAATTCTCTACAATTTATTTAAATATATTATTATTTATTACAATTCACGGCCATTAAAAATGATTTTTCAGTATAAATACGTCATATTACCTATAGTTTTAATTTTCATTTAATATTTGAAATTAATATATTATACATATAAGTACACTTTTTCTTTGTTTTAACATTAAATTTGACATAGGAATCCAAATACAAATATAATAGTTAAATGAGTAAAAATTCCTATTTACGTCCAATGGATTACACATTATACGTTTCGAATTAATCGATTTATAATAATATATACACTATACAGATTACAGTTCGTTCGGCCAGTGCTAAGGTAATATTGACGATTTCCGCGTAAAAAATTACTGTCATTTATAACAATCGATTACCTAAGTCCTACGGGAATATTTGACAACGCGTTGTATATATATATATATATATATATATTATATATTATTATATTATTATCTATATATAGATAAAAAATATTATATTCTAACATACTAACATAGATACCTACATATATTAAATTGAATAATGGCAATCGTTAAAAATGCTTTCTACGTATTTACGAGTGAAAGTTTTGATTAGGTCTGTTTATACAGATAACATGTTTTATTGTTATCAAAGAGGGAAATTGACGGAAAACTTATCATTCGTCGTGTTTATGTTTGAAAAACCGGATGATGACTGTCCGCGCAGTATAATGCGTACCTATATAGTTTAATATATAAGTAGAAAGTTATAATAATGTCACTGTCTAATGATTTTCAAATCATTTATAACTTGTTGGATTCGAATGTTCGCACACGTTAACGTGATATTTGAATATAACACACGCAGCTACCGGTCGCCCAGCTTTCACGGCTCATTTAAATATCAATTAAAATCTCGTGAATTTCACGCCTCGAGACCATCGCAGCACGCCAGTCCGTTTACCATTTAGGCGTGTACATAGGTATACATATATTGTGTACATTGTTATTTATTCGTCAACTGGAGCGTAAGTAAATAAGAAAAGAGAAAGTCCCCGCAGAAGTTTACACGGGTAAAAAATTCTCGAAGTGACATAATCCGTTGAGGATTTACGCAGAAACCGTGCGATACCTACTCGAACGATTTTTTTTTTTTCATTTTAAATCGTTTCTCTTTCATCTCCGCTGCTCGGGTATGTAAGCCAACACAAGTGTTTAAAATACTTGACATGATTCGTATGTTTAGCGTATTGTGCATTATATCTAATACCGACAAATTAATTGAACTCCAAAACAATGTGGTGTATTCAAGTGGGAGAGGGGAGGGATTTTAGAACCACCCTCAGAATTTTGATTTTCTACTCGTATGTTATATCATGATGAGTTATGACGAGTGTAATTGGATAAGTAAAATGAAGAAACATATATATTATAAAACTCGCAATGTTCTAATATTATAAATCTGGGGTATAAATATATATATTTAAAAATGAGAAACAATAATACTATATCTCTAATCATTAAAATATTAAATCAATTCAATAGCCAACATATCGTACAGCGATTTTCTGCAATATCAAATGTATACTCAAATGCAATATAATTTAATCAATATATACCATTCGATAATAATCAATCGAATAATAGTAACTCAAAATGAATACATATTAAAATCCTACACAGTCCATATTCCAATATTGGAATTTTTAACAGTTACTTGTTGTTTGTGGAATTTTGAAAATAGAAACCCACGCAGTTATAAATTCGCCATTATTTATATATTAGGTACTCATACTTAAGAGAACAACTGAGACATTAGAACAAATCAACAAACTTACAATTATGTTTTAATTTATGTACAAAACAGTGTTTTTTTTTTTTTTTGTTTTAAGTAAAAGTAAATTAATTAATACCAATTTTGCGGGATTATGTAGGTAAGGACTATATAGTGTACTATAATAATCGAGTTATAACTGCTTCAGGGGTGCCATTTAGAGGAGGAGGTTCAGAGTGTACACATGTAATTTTTCCCCTTTATAATATTCAATACACAGTTCTTAAACACCTTATATCATATCATATGCAAAGTTATAACATCTATATAGTATTTATTAAACCAAAAGAACGTATATAGACTGGCGTTTTACAGAAGAACTTTTTTAAGACATGCTCCTTAATTGAAAAGGGTGTAGGTCGTAGGTCTCCTTCCTTGATTCTGAAAAAATGTATACCTACTTGATTTTTAGGAGGTAGCAGGAAGTGGTTAAGTCCAAAAATATATATTGTGCCTCAATAAAATGTATAGTTCCGGCACTGGATAAATATAATGTATATACTTAATATTTTTTAAAACTAAATTTAAGAAAGGAATAGGGTTTTAAAATATATATGTTTTTAGTTTTTTTTTAGTAGAGTGTTGAGTACCTACCTTATTTTACATAAATATGCGAGTTGTTAGATTTTTTAGTATCGTTATTAAGAAAAATTTGGAAATGGTCTGCAAAGAAAAATAAATGACCTATCACGAATTTGGAACCCATTAAAAAAAATGTAAATGACAATATAAATGCAAAGTAATACATATACATATTATGATAATTAATCAAATGGTATATACAATATAATAATAATAATTAAAATTAACTTTATTACGTCATTTCAAAATATGCCTACACTTATAATATGGTATAGTATAGGTATATAATATTATAACTGCAATTATATATGGCAATTATATCGGCATGTATAAATTTTACAAATTTTTCGTATTTTTCTGCGGTAAAAATGTAAAATCAACACGTATTATACTAAACCGTTTCGAATCATCAAAATTAGTTTTCATAGAACTCTTGCATTATGCACGATCGTCTAATATATATATATATATATATATATATACGTATTGACATTTTTTTCAAAAAAAAAAAAATTCTCGCATCATCATTGTCGTGCGCATTCTCGACTTTCTCCATATCCAGACAGTATATATAATATATACCTATATAGGTATGAGGTGGTTGTTTAATATATTATACAAAAACCAACAAAGAAAATTCGCGTAGTGTCTGTGTGTATGTGATAATATATTTATATACCTATACATACATACATATATATATATATATATATATACATATACATATATATGTATTTGTATAAATATTTGTTTAGTATAAGGTCTGCACACATCGGGCGTATAGTGAAATCGGAAGCGCGCGTTTTTGATTGTTTGCGCATTAACGTGCGATTTATTGTAAGAGTAATAATATAATAAGTATAGGGCCCGGATGTTGATGACTTTTGCATTTTTTTTGTTTTTCTGAACGTCTTAGGTGATGCTTTCCTAGCTAAAAATATGATTCTGTACAATACAAATCTAAATAACCAATTTTTATTTTAAATTTTTTAGTATTTTTTGGTTTATTTTTTATTTTTAGGGCATCTTTGACATTTGAAGGTAATTTTTTGTTATTTTAGGTAATTTTTTAACTATTTTTCAATAATCGTCAGAAAATTCACGAGTTTACTATTATTATAATTATATAATTATATATATTTTTATTTTTGACATAAAACCAAATTTCAAATTCAAACTTCAATACATGTATTTTAGTTATTTGATATGCATGTATATTAATTGTATATAATAAGAATTTAAGTAATTTAAACAATTTGAAAGGTTTTTCTTATATTTTTAGTTTATAAATTGAATTTTTTAAGGGTATTTTTGTACGTTTTTAGGGCATTTTTTATAGGTTTTTTAGGGGCATCAACATCCGGGCCCTAAATTAATAAATATAATATCTTTAGATATACTAAGTAGATATAATATATGTTCTCTCTCTCTCTCTCTCTCACTCTCTCTCACATACACACAAATACACAATTTTGACGAGTGTGAAATTCGACGTTTCACGATTTCTCTTCTTTCTTCCTTGTCGTCGTCACCGTCGCGCGTTTAAACGAAAGAAACGGAGGAAAATAACAACGGAGAAAAAATAAACACGAAATTAGCATGTATAAAACACCAGCGGGTGTGCTTGTCGACTCATTCAGTCGACGACATTCATCAGTGGCGCCGCGCCGCTAGCCGCCGTAGCGGCGGTTCGAATTATTATCGCATAAAATGTGTGCTAATTACTAGTATATAATAATGATTTAGGTATTATAGTTACCTACTAAAACCTACATATCGATGGCAACTGTCCGACGTCACGAACGCGTGGTGTGAATTTTAATTGTTCATATTGTACAAAAGTGTTTCGAGTTTTGTGCTTGTTCGAATTTTGTTTTGATTTATTTATTTATTTATTTTTTTTTTTTACAGTTTTTGAACCGCTCGGAAAATCCGCTCTCCCAGTCTCCTCGGCGAAGCCAACCTGCACATAAATAGCTCCACGTCTCCACGGACCGGACACGGGATTTTTCGTACGAATTTCAAAAACTGCGAACGTAATTCGTTTTTAACTAATTAATTTGTTCACGATAACGTTCGTAAGACAATGTTATATTATATAGAGTATAGACATAATAATATTTTATACACATTAGCCCGTACGCATACCTAGTTATGTAGTATCTATACATAATAGGTACTATATTATATACATTATACGTATGTAGTGGGTACCTGTACATACGGGGACATTATGCACGAAGGACGAAGGTATGTAAAACTTCGTTTTTGTCGCCGTTAATGATCATCGTCCATAATAATTAATAATGAAGACATTTTCTTCACTACTTCAATTAAGTACCTACTTCACATAGTCAAAAGCCACAGTTAATGGGAAATTATATTTTTTATACCGAATACTATAGGTACTATTGTAAATATATTTCGATTGATATTTGCATTTTATGCAATTCATATTTTATATAGTTAATTAACTTGAATTTTATTTTTAAAAAAATTAAATTATTATACCTATTTAACGTAATTTCACTAGTATAGGTACTATACGAAAATAACTATTTATAATGTGGAAGAATACGTGTACCTATATAGATAAATTTTTTTTTTTTTTACATATATATACATAATATATATAATATGAAAAACATGGCTGTGATAAAATAATGGATTTTTTCAATCCCCCTATATATACTTATTTCCCACCGGTTTTTATTTAAAATTTTTTTTCAATAAAAAGTAATGACTGTGGGACTTTTAAAATGGCCACCAAATTGACTTTTATTCGTAAAAAAACACTTCGATGGATAATTATTTTTTATGTTTTTAAACAGTACTTATACGCTTATATACACTATACATACCTAACAAACGTAAACATTACATTTTATACTGTACTAACAATAACAGTTAATTTTTATTAAAACTACACGTACATAAAACCTTAAATACGATTTGTATAAACTTATATACTCGTGTATTGAATTTTACTAATCAATATATAGATCATATATACGATTTGTATTGAGACTGTTAACCGTATACATACATTTAACGTACCTAACTGTACATGCAGTGGCGTGGTAAACTTTAAATTATTATCTGTGACGATCGTTTTTGTCCTATATCCATCATCAGGCACCAACATATATCCCTGGACATTTTTTTTAATAATAAATTGACTTTTAAAATATTTAATAATATATACGTATAATTCATAAATATAATATACGTTATTCGTACTTTACACAATTATACCATATTAAAATTTGAAGGCAATTATGAATTGACATTTGAAAAATAAATTCACCATCCTCTGTTTATGTAACGAAGACTTTGATTATACTTTACTCTCACACACTGCTTGTATACATACATATATTATATTATTTTTAACTTGTTTGCGTGACTTATTATTGAAATTTGTTTATATTTATTATCTATGTTACGTTTGATTAAAAATCAATTTGATGAAAATTGTTATATATACAAATAAACTCAATAATTTCATACCGGCCTATTATCTACACATAACTATATACTGTTTACTTGTGTATTAACTATAATACACGTACCTATACTTGGTACTTTGGTTATTACCTAGTACCTACATAATATATGATTTTAATAATAGGTACATTTTACTCCTACTCAACTATACTCAACGACATTTATCATTTAGAAAACGGTTGCATTTGAATCAAACAACTCTATATATGGACTTTACAATATTTAAATATACGATAAACTTACACGAATTAAATATAAATAACAACTTTACGCACGACCTTTGAATTTTTGATTATACCTACCACATATATACCTACCTACATTAGATATTACTAAAGAACTTTTAATTTATATTACAATATATAATAAGTAATAATAATATATTATATCATAGACGTGCGCACGGGTGTGGCAGGGTGTACACACGCTATATGCACCACCTATATGATCTTAAGTTTATCATAAAAAAAAAAAACTAACAATTTTAGTGGTGGTCATGGGGAAAGGGGTAATACACGAATGCCAAGTGAGAAATGGACCATCTGAGAAAAATGTCTGTGCACGCTTATGTATTATATTATATATTTATATATGTATTGTACAATTTGGTAGGTAGTTCATATCTACACATTATAAATGTAAATTTAACGACTATAATTTCACTTTAGGCTTTCACTTAGATCACTATATATATAATATATATATATATTATACAGTTCCCTACGTTAACTTACTGTATAACGTAAAAATGAAAACTTAGAAAGTAGATCGCAAGGTCATTAACATGTGGAAGTGGATTTCCATAAGTACCTATAAGCTATTTTTATCAATTTGAACATATATTATACAATATTATTATTATTATTATTATTATTCATATGCTGTTAATGCATATTATTGTGGGTTAATTTTCATACTGCACGTACACTTTTGCAGTTCTGTCGTACACCAAAGCAGACCATTTAAAAAAATATATGATAATACTATCGCTAGTTAATGTAATTAATTATTTGAAAGAAAACGAACGTAACTATATGTATATGACATATGCTATAATTACTATCAGGGGTGTGGATTTGAAGGGAGCGATATACCCCCTCATTTAAGTTTTTTTTATCATTATATAAGAAGTCTAAAATGTATTTGGATGAGATGGGATTAGCCCTTTATTTCAAAATATTCGCACCCCTCCTCTTAAAATGAGCTACAGAACCACCACTGGGTACTATATAGGTAGGTAGGTACTATATATATGTAGATAATTTATTTTAAACATTATAACAATTATACCTAATAACTGTGTAATAATACCGAACTACCAAAACTACGACAATTTATGACGATCGTCCATTTTCAGTCTGCCGCTTACCTAAATGAAGAAAAACAAACAAACGTACTTAACTGGCTAACTGTGAAATGTTGAACTATATAAACACTAACTATTTATAAAAAAAAACTACATTTTATGTATTCATTTATACGCGTTTACTTTATAATTACCAAAACGGATATCCAAACAACTAAACGTTTTTCAAAGACTTATAAAAAAAGTACCTACCTATACCTACTTACGACATACAAAAATAAACTGGTTATTATATATACCCATACAAATATTGATTAATTAATATTCTTCGTAAGAACGCGTTATTTATTATAATCTTAATTTTAATATATTTATTTTACGTACCTATATACTATATACCTACACCCACTAAATAATATTTATTTAATTAAAATAGGTATAACGGTATAGGTATATATAGCTGCGTAGATGGAACCTATAAATTATAACATGCAATATGTTGCCTACTATATTTTCTCCACTGCGCATATAATTATGATTTAATTTACCGACAACAATTTACGTGTTTATAATAACAATGAAAAATAATTATTATCGATTATTTTAATATTATAGTACATTAGGTAGAGGTATACATATATATTTGGAAGTACGACTGTTTGTGTTATTATTTGATATACCTATACACTTACACATTACACAAATATATTTTACAGTTACAGTTGAATAATTTTAACTATATGAACACTATTCTGTATGACTTTATAGGTAGGTACCTATACTTAACAAACTATATACACGTGATTTACAAAACACAAATTTCATCTATTTATGCAA
This sequence comes from Pemphigus obesinymphae, assembly GCA_025469235.1. Classification (NCBI taxonomy): domain Eukaryota; kingdom Metazoa; phylum Arthropoda; class Insecta; order Hemiptera; family Aphididae; genus Pemphigus; species Pemphigus obesinymphae. Next base: position 13,614 of record JAIPRL010000614.1, read on the forward strand.
ATTGACCGACGACGAACAAACGAATACGACAAAAATCTGTGTATATACCTATATAAATAGGAGGTACCTGTATACATAGCTGGTATAGCCAACAACACAACTAACTTTACTCAACATTACCTAGACGACATACAAAAATAGGCAGGTAAACAAAAATAGAAAATATATAACCATTATACAATATACATATCCGTACATGAAACACAATACTTATATTACCATATATGTACATATATATATATATATATGGCATACCTAGGTTATTAATAGCCAATATAGGTACCTACATTAAAAAAATTGATGAATGTATGTGATTGTTTCATTTTTATATAGGTACTTATTATAAATAAAAAATATATATTTATTTTCAAATTTAAAAAATTATAGGTAGGTACTATATTATTGTATTAGGTATATATATATCATCTGAGAATTACATAGGTATATATATATATGATGAACTTTTAATTTGACCCTTTACAGTTATCCATATAGGTACAAATTGTTTTATTTGGATAGGTACCTACCAATTGTATAGGTATACTAAAATACTATAACTTACCTGCCTATTATAATGATCTCAATTGAGCAAAATGAACAAATATGATTTCAAAATATATCGCAATAGGTAGGTACCTATATGAAAACCAGTAAATATTTTTACTTGAATTAAATCTTATATTCTTATTACCTACATAGTATTATTTTTTTTGAGTGTTGGAAAAACTTATGAACTTTTAACGACTATACTTTGTGACTATAACTATATTAACTGTAGGTACTTGACAAACATCTTAATTTACAACTTATTTACACTATACAACACAAATTAACTTATACACACACGGCCACACCATACCTATATAGGTATCTACTTGTTAATTGAAGAACTTAAATACTATTGTAATGGGTACCCTACTAGTAGGTATACTTTGCAAACGGCAACTTAAATCTTAAAAAATACTTATTTAAAGACAGTGGACACAAGTTATAAACTAGCTATAAAGTAAAAATTATATTTATGATATTTACACAGATAATGTGAAAATCATATAATCTGTAATAAATATTTATTTAATATTGTATTTATGTAGGCTTAGGTAAATAATTTACATACCTAGTGAATGGTATGAAAATTGTAATTAGAAATTTCATTAAATCAATTACCTACTTAAATTAAATTATTTTCATTGTAAATTACAAATTATAAAACATTAATTTACAACAGCACTAATAGCTGGTGGGTACCACGTTTGGTAAGTATACCTTCCTAACTGAAAACAATAAAATGTAGGCAGATGCCTACAAGCAGTATTCTTATAAAAACCAACTTTTACATATTATTTATTAACAATTAATATTACACTTACCTAACATATAACCATTTACTAGGTAGGTCATAGGTATACACACTACATACCTACAAAACATTACTTAGGTAAGTATTTAACATACCTACAATTTACTTGTACTTTTGAATTTTGAAACACCGACCTATTACCTACCTAAAATACCTAAAATTACTACCTATACCTAATACCTATATAAAGTTACAGAAATACCAATACCTACATAATATTATAATTAACATTTTTACTAAATACCTATCTACCTACCAAAATAACTATAACAAATTAACTAATAATTTAACTACCTACCAAAGTGAACATCATATAACAATAAAATAATTGAACTCAACATTTAGCGTAAACATTAATTATACCTACGTACAAAAATACATACAAATTACAACTATAACAATACTTACAACTTGAGTAGGTATACCTACTATAATGTACCTGTACCTATTTTTGGATAATGTTATACGAGTAGTGGGTTACCTACTAAAAATTAAATAATTTAACCATTATTACCATAATATGTACAAACATTATACCTACTTACATATTTTATATATACCTACCTACTCATAGATAGGTACAATAATTTAACTTGTAACCCAAGCTAAGTAATAAGAATAGCATATAGGTACCTATACCTATTTATTTTTTTTCTGATTTTAAAACCAACGACACCACGAGTATTGCTAATCGCAATAGACTACCACGAGGCTATATGCAGCTAGTACCTACATAGGTACATTAACACAACCATACTTACCTACAACAAAATATTTACAAGTTGGGTACCTATTTTTAGATAATGACATAGGTAGGTAGGTATATTATTCTGCGATAGGTAGGTTCAGTGGCGCACACTCATTTTCTGCAAAGGGTGTCAGCACACTTTTACAACATAGGTACCCACCACCTATTAAATGTACCCAAACAATTTTTGTAATCAATTTTGTTAAGTACTTAAATAACGTGCATATAATAGATAATCTTACCGCTGTACCCCTCTGCGTGTGCCACTGAGTAGGTTCTTAAAATAAAAACACTTAACTATAATACAATAAACTACATACTATCTACTACTATATACTATACTACATACTACTTAATATATAAGTACAGTATTTTATCCTACAAACGAAGCTAATACAAATAATTTATATACCTAGGTATTGCATTATTAACATTATACTTTATCTACTTGACATCTTTACAACATTTTAACATACTTTTCGGCGAAAAAACACATTTAAATTATAAATAGTAGACACGGTAATTATTAGACAATAGGTATAGGTTACACATACTACACCTAGGTAGGTACCTCTATATAACTTAATAATATTTTTGTAGTATCATATAAAAATATACATAATAACAGGCACGAATTATGATTACTGAAAGTGTTTCCAAAAAAAAACGTAACTTTACGCTTGTAACTACTTGCATGAAGCAAAAACATACCTACAAGGTACAACAATAATATACAAGGTACTTATATTACAAATTACAATAAACAAATATATTGGTTTATAATTAAAACGCATACCTGTATAAATAGGCATAGATATAATTATATATTTTCGTCTTTCAATCACAGATTATAAAATATTACCGCGTACCTATATATACTTACTGTAGTTACACACTATGAAATATTTTTTCAAATGTATCTAAAATACAATTACTATGGTAGATACCTACTCAAATTCGACATAAATATATATATTTATTATATACTCAAATAGACATATAATACAATTTTAACCGATTAATTGTGCCTACCTACTTGAAATAATCTTGTAAATTATAGTACTTAAATGTTATAACAATAAACCAACAACTCAACAACTTTCATTTACCTAACATAACTTTACATTTTAGATTTAACAATAGAATATGATCTCATAACTAAATTCATATTTTATGTATTTAAACAGTACGGTACAAATATTGACATAATATACTTAACGTCATGATATTTATTTTTATAACAATTTTAATGTACTTTTTTATTTTTGTAAAATAATTATATATAACATGACATACACAGAAATGACAATTATAACTTGGATAAATCAAAACATACATATAATAATTATAATAATATGTAACTTACTTATGACATTGAAAACCTAAGTACTTACCTACCTATAATTTACCAATAACTGAACAATGACTTTTTCTTACTACCTACCTAATTAGTAATTAGTTACCACTATATTTTATAAATGGGCAAGTGTACCGCAATACAAATACATAATCATAACTACAACAAAACGTAAGACACTTACAACATGTAATTTAACAAACAAATTATACCTAATAACTAAAAACATTACTAAAATAACTATCTAATCGCTTCATTGTATCACATATTACAAAACATTTACTGCAACAAGTATCAATTATATCAACAATTTTTAAACGTTTTAATATTGATTAATATTTTTAATGTATGGGTAAAACACTAAAACAAAATAAATAAGTAACCTGTTTTTACTCAATGTACAATAATAATAGTTGAATTTGGTCTGTATATCATAATAATTATTAAATACCTATAATATATAAACAAATGCTTATCTACCTAACTACCCGAATGTAAATCAGATACCTACCTATATATATACATATAAGAATATTGTAATTTATTATATATTATTGACTATTGTAAGTTTTTAAATTTTGTAAATGTTCACACATTAAACCTCAGGGTATTAGGGTTAAATAAAACAATAATATTAATGAGTTTGTTAAGTTTAGGTAAGTTACCTATAATGTAATTTGGTTATGCCAATTCCCTGTATTTTAACTATTTTTGTATGTGTTATTGACCATTTTACAATTTCTCATATACATGATAAAGGTAAAATGATTTTTTATTTTTTATTGTATTGTTATTTATTTAACTAAAATAAAAATAAAGACAATGTCAAAATTTAAAGAATAATGATTTGTATTTATTTTAAATATTAGGTATACAAACTATATTTTATTATTACATATAAATTGTTTAATTTTTGTTTGTTTAAATAATATTTAATAAATATATACAATAAGTTGTTATAAAAAATTTAATTGCTAGATAATATGGACTTCAATTTTTCACCTGAACACATATCTAGTGCCGTAACTCCATCTTCATCTTGAATACTAATTATTGCACCCTTGTCAACTAAATATTTGCAAATCTCTTCGTGACTACAAGATACAGCATAATGTAAAGCTGTTTGGCCTGTATTATCTTGAAAATTGACATCAGCTGAAAGATTTTCAACCAAAAACTTCAACATGTGTAAATCTCCACGGTCTGAAGCCCAGTGTATTGGTGCCATTCCCATGGTATCGTGAACATTAATATTGCCTACAAAGTTCTTGATTTTTTCCAAGTCGCCTTCTTTCACCCAGTCACTAACGGTTTTTTCATTTTCTGTTAGAGGTTGTTCATCATTGACAAACGTACTTACTGATACCCATCCAGTTTTTTCTCCTTCAAATTTTGGATTTATTGTAAATACTAAATCTACATATGCTTCCATAGCTTCTTCTTTAGACATTGAACCCATTTCGGACCAGGCATACCATTTTTTACGACCTTTAAGATCATATATTGGAGGTTTTGGTTGATTACATTTACCTTCCAATGCTTGCTTATAGAGTCCATATAACTTAAGTTGTACATCAACATCAGATAAATTAGAGCCAGAAATAAACGAGACTGCTTTATTAAATTGAGTAGTTACATTTTCAGAAATAAAATTCATTGCTTAAACTATGTTTTTATACTACCTAATCTATAAACAAAATGAGAAATTTTTTACAAAGTTAATTATTCGACAACTGTTGTGACGCAGCCGTTTTAAGTATTAATACTTGTCCATCTAATTCATGATTAGAAGTTTTTAAAGCGTTTTCGAATCCACCAGGCGTAGAGAACTGAACAAATCCGAAGCCTTTTGACAAACCAGTAGAGTGATCAAACAATACGTCAGCTGTCGCAACGTGACCGAATGACATGAAATATTTACGTAATTCTCGGCTACTAACTGTCCACGGAATGTTTCCAACAAAAAATTTGGTCACTCTTGACATTTTATTTGAAAATTAAATTTTAAATTTTAAAAATGTATTACAATTCACAATAGTTAGATACACGTTTCTACTTTAAAGATTACAGCAATACAGGTCATTTTGCAGTGTTAACCTAATAAGTGATAACAGAATGATAACGTTTATTTTGCAAAGAGGTTGTACACTAAAAAGAAAAATGTTTAAAATATGAATGCATGGACGCTCGTTTCATTCAAATCTTGTACCACAGATATAATACGAAAATACTTAACAACTTTTAAAAACATGTGTGTCTTGTACAAATCTTTCGAATATAATATTTAATGTAATGTAATTAGTATTTAAAAACGACAGTTTTCGATTTTCTCAGTAGTATACTTAAGCGTAAAGGAAAATTGTTATAAATTAATAATGCCGTACACATATAAACCGCAAACTTCACGGAGAATCGTTTTTTTTTATTAGCAATACCTATCATATTGTTATCAAAAGTATTATGTTTAATTTTATTACATCATTATTTTTAGTATAAACAAAATATGATTGTTGTTTTAACCATAATAATTAATAAAAATTCCTCTGGGAGAATTCTACAATTCTGTCGCTTCTGTTCCGTATCGCATAGCTGTCATAATTCATTCTTATTGTTCCTTGTGTAACAAGATTGTTAAAAAAAAAAATATTTTAAAAAGTTGTAAGTACTTTTCCGTTTTATTTCATTTTTTTCTTATATGTCAACAATAATTTCATAAAAATACAATATAAGTTACGATCGTAGAACAATATTTCGGTTACGATGTAATATATTGTGCCCAAAAACGTTATAGGTACACTATACAATATACATGCATGTCCACAAGACGACGACCGGGCAGGAATTGTTTACACGGTTGATATCTAGACACGGCGTATTTTTTAATCGATATTACCTACGACATAAAATCAATATTCAATGATGTAGTACTAAATGGCAAATAATTTTTTTTGTATTATAAAAATCTATGTACAAAATATTAAATATAACTCATTAGGTAGGTACCTAGATATATTTATATTGTGACTATACAATTTGATATCTACACCTCTAATTGTTGAGATTTGAAACATTTGCTCAAAATTAACCTCTAAGGCCGGGTTGCATGAAAATCAGTCTATTAATTTCTTACACACTCTGTGACTTATTCATTCGGTAAGTGCTATGGGATCTGTAAAATTGCAAAGGTGTTGCACAAACGATAAAAATCAATTTGTATTTAAAGGTTAACCATGTACACCAAATAACTTTTATCAAATTTTATTATACATTATGTGCATCTACAATAAATTCTTCATCGCTAGATGATGATGATGATGATGATGATGATGATGATGATGATGATGATGATGATGATGATGATGATGATGTCGACTCCATTTTTTAATTATGAATTTAATAATAACTATAAACTTAAAATGATGGAAAAGTATACAAAAAACTGAAAAGCATGTTTATGATTTATGTGAATAGTGTAATCACAGAATAATGACAACAATAATATTGATAATATACTCTATTATCAATCTTTTAACCGGTCTGTAAAAGTTACCGAACGAAAAACGCGTCTGTAACTTACAGATCTGTAACCTATAATTTTACCGAGCCGTCAGTGCGTTACCGGTCGATAAACTATCTGTAAGAAACTAATGAACGTTCATGCAACCCGGCCCAATAATAATGAAAAACACGGAAATTCAAATTTACACTATTGGCTTTAATTTTTTTTGAAATAAGGTAAGGTAGTACTATGGTAATTCTAGCTAATTCCTAGATGCTGCTTTACAATATGAATTTGAATGCCTACATTTCGTCATTCATATCGCATGAATATATTAAGAATTATATTAATAATATATATTATATAGGCATGAGTGCCGGATATAGAGAATTTGTTGCCCGGGGCAAAAATAATTGTAGCGCCCCTTTTTAAATTTGAATAGGTAAGGCAAAAAAAAAAAAAAAAGTTATTCGTTAAGTTCTACCAAAATTTCTATTAAAAATTAAAAGTGATCAATGGGACTCCACTTCCAAAAGCGGAATGAAAAGTTCAAATATTTTTACATTTTGCGCCCCATCATAATGGCGCCCGGGGCAAGTGCCCCGGTTCGCCCCCTCCCCTAGATCCGACACTGTACATAGGTACCTAACGTACTGGTATGCCTACGTCAAAAAAATCATTTTCTAACGTTAACACGTTTTATAAAATGTTGTTTCGAAAATAAAAAAAATGTGATTACGGTTATTATTATATATATCATCCCGAGCTGATTTCAAAGACTGCGACAATAGTAGGATGTGAAAGCACTTCGCTCGTCTATTGGGATACTGGATGTATTAAATATGAAAATAAATAAAATGTTTCTGAGCGAATCTTCGGTGTACAACCTAATAACCTAATGTAGATACATATAGGTATACTTATTATAATATAATGTTTTAGAAAATAGATGGTATCTAACCAAGATTGGTTAGTTTGTATTAATTATTATTTCCTCTACTTTCATCAAATTGAAAAGATCAATTTTTTTCAAATGTATTTTATATATTACTACGACGTCGACTGAACTTTTGAAAATAGAAAAAATCACATCACATCGAGTAAAGACGATTTTATAAGGATCAAATAACGTGTTTTTGAATGAAAATTGTGTTTAATCAATCAATCACTAAAATTGAACATAAAAATACTATCATTGTGCGATGTTCGCGAAAAATATCCGTTAGTTGTGTTGGTCTACCTATTTATATAGGTTTATCGGCTATCGCAACCAACAATTATTATAATACTCTCTATAAATAAATCTGCATAATAATATCCCCAGACCCCGAGTACAAAATTAAATATTATATTATCATAAATCATAATAATATAATATCAAATATGGAATTGTACATAATAACCTATTAATTATACCTATATATATGTAATTAAAAAATAGGTACCTACCTATATTATTTTATACAGTAGGCATAATATACTTTATGCGTATTGAAAAACGTGTCTACCAAACCGACTGTTAACAAAGTCGTGTAAGTAAATTTTAACATTAAAAATGTTACTATTTGCGTTATTTGCGAAATTTTGAATGACGATGTGAAGACATTTTGAGACGACCGCAAAGCGTTTGATCATAGTACAAACTATCGTCATTTTAAGTTTTATAGGTACCTACTTCTGTCAATAAAATATAATAAAATACAAATATCAATAGGTAGCAGTTTTCATATCAAGTTTTGTACCGATATCTTTTAATTTACTATGGACACGGAATATGTTTTGGATGTCCGATGTAGGACGATGTGTTGGTACCATTATACTTCTAAAAATAATGTAAAAATTATTACCAAATAACTGAAGATCTACTTTTAAACACCTACCTCAGGCACTTTCCTAGAGTTCCACGTTCACAAATCTTTTAGAAAATGCTTAGATATTTATTTTTAATATACCATAATTTATTAAGTATTTATAATTAATATTATTATAATATAGTATGTACGGCTGAAAGAAAAAACTCAAAAGTAAAACGTATAGAATAGTATAAAACTATAAAATATATTTGCCAATATTGTAATTTTATGAATTTTTAAAAGAAATAATCCTTAAAAGATTTTTGAAAAAACACGAGAAAGTACGAAATAATCTCTTCGTAATTTGTTTTAAAATTAAGATTATTGAAGTTGTGAATGCTATAGGTAGGTATATATTGGTTTTATACTATCGGTATGTCGTCTTCTTTTTCTTTTTCTGTAATCATTATTTAATAAAACGTTATTTTAATTTTATAATAATATAAAAATTTAAAAAATTTTCCCCGGAAGATAAGTCCCCGGCTAGTTATTTTTTAAATTTACCTATTCAAAATACCTACATTTATAATCCGACGCAACGCACGTAGATCAGTATAGGCGGTATATTACTAAATTAGCGTCTGTACTATTATATATACCCAATAAATTATTAAGGTACGTAAAATTACATATATACATTCAAAAAATATGAATCTAGGAAAACCCCCCCTCCCCCGTATGAATTTGCCGTAGGAAAAAATCCCCCCAGAGATAAATATAATAAAAATGAATGAAAACAGTGGTGAATCATGAATATTAAATACAAGTAGATAATTTTTTTTTTAAATGCCACCCCTATAATACCCCTGACTCCTCCATAGACCATATGATGTTTTTTTGTATGTTTTTTTTTTTGTATGTTTTTTTTGATTGTATTTATTCTATTAGGTAGGTATTAAGGATGGAATAATAAATTTAAAATATTGCGAGAGTTTTCCGTCCTAATATATGGGTATCTATTTAGTATTTATTGAAGCACTTCAAATTTCAAATGAATCGTATATCGAAAATAATGTATCAAAATTAACAGAATCGTGTTTAAATTATGGAAAAGAAATGGCCTTACCAGAATATTTACATAAAAAATAGCACATTTAATAAAGATTCAAAAAAAAAAAAAAATGCATGTAAAAAATGTATAAGTAATTAAAATTTTTATGCACTCGTACCTATCTATTATATAGGTAATACATATAGGTAACCTATATTTATTATTGTCATTAATTGTACGTAATTGTAATTCATTTTTTTTTTTTTTTATATTATATACTATTACCATTTTATTTTACACGTGCGTATATTTGATAAATTGCTAAACCCATTTGAATCATATTTTATTGTTTTTATTTTTATTTATTTTTTGAGGGGATTTCGTCCTACCCGCAAATTAATTCGGGAGGGGAGGGATTTTGTCCGTTTACCGAAAAGTATGAACTGCAGTGAAATATGCGCGCAATCGCTTTTTTTGAAATTCCATAGACAGTGCAAAATACGAGATTAATTAAAACCAACAAAAAAACAACCTAAAATACGCATTATCGACGTGTACGGAATAATGATAATAATAATTATTATAATACGACGGATAGCGCGGGCGCGCCGTATCGCGATGATCGGAGTTCTCCGAGATCGTCGTGGGATAGAAAAAACTTGAACCCCGCCGGCAGAGGTTTCCCGTAATCCGTATATCGTTACCCTAACAGAAACAACACGTATCTCCAAAAGTAAAATTGTACAGGAGACCGAAAAACTGTTTAATTTTTCAAGTGTAAAAATTTTAGCAATTTTTGATACTGAATTAAGTTTTTAAGATATACTTGCGAATGAATACATTACAAACGCTAATTTATTATTGTAATTATATTATTTAATGTAGATACGAGTTATTCACAAGTTATTTGTAGTCGTTACTAGTAGATACGTGTTGTTGATACATTAATTTGAGGGTAAAACAACACGTAACTGACGACAACGTACAAAGCCCATTGGGTCAAGTCATTAACACATTAATACAATAATAGGTATAGAATTGTATTAATTATTTATATATATATATATTATATACTTATTATTGTATAATATTATGGTGTGCGTAATTACGGCGATTCGTCCGCCATTTCCGCCACGTGTATCCAATATGGGCACGCGTCGAACGTTGCGTTTCATCGTCGTTCCGCAAAACGTATCCAAAACGTTTTTTTTCCCGTCCCTGGACTCCTGGGATCCGATACCGACACGTGCCGCCGGCTGGAAGAAAATCGGCCGCGCGAACTGTGTTCGGTACTCGGAAAATATTAATCGCGTCGCTCGTACGCCGACCGAACCGTCGGGCCCGTTTCGCGGGAACCGCCGGTCTTCCACCGAAAGTTCACGCCCGTTTCGTTTCATTGTTATCTCGTCATGTGCAATTTCCCCCCCCCCCCCCGTACAGATAATATAATGCGTATTCTCCGAGCACGTAATTATTACGTTACTGTGAAATGCGCGTACGCCGTACGCCGATACGATTAAATGATAATATTATTGTTTTCTGGTAAACCGTAAACCGGTAATAATGCGTAATAAATTACTCGGCGAAATCGGTACCTATGTAGGTAAGGTACAGCCGCATTGTATTATTTTTTTTTTTATCCAGTGATATGATATTGACGTTAAATTATTATCACGATAAATGGAAATCGGAAAATATTATCGTTTCAATGAACTATTAGGAGATATTAATGTGTTAACGGTAAAAATGTGGCGAGTTTTCGAAAATACCTATAGGTACGCGATTTTCGTGGTGTACTTACTCGACTTTGACATTCGTTTAAAAATAGAGTTTATATTATATGACATGCTGGGACAAATATCTGACATCATCCTCTAAATTTTAGGTAGGTACCCACCTATAATAACGTCATAATCTTAACATTATCGGTTGATTTTCAATATTTTTATATTATGTCTGTGCAGTGTGCTGCAATTTATCACGTGAGAGTCATCTGGCAATAATCATAAATATTAGGATATAATATATGATTGAGATGATAATATTATTATGTTTGACAACTCAACAACTTCTAATCTGATTTTCAACAAATTTATCATTTTTAAAGAACAAAATTAAAATATTAACATTACTTATATTTGCATGACAGCAAATTAATTAAGAAATTCCATTTAAATAGGTACCTAGGAACAAAATAATTTTTTTTTTTTAAAAATAAGCAACTTGTTACTGATTAAAAATAAATATTTACTATATTAACTTATGGTTAATCCTATAGGTACATATTATGATTAGGTACCTACCTAATCTACCTAATAACATTCATTAGATAATACCAATTGGCAATATTATAATTAGTAATAAATATAAATAATATGAAGATGAAAATGTTTAACTCGCCATAAGTAGATAGGTATATGCTTCAGTGATTCAACCGGGATTTTTTCGGCACTAATAAAAGTCACACCGGCGGTCTAAACTTATATAGATCCCCAAGCCACTCTATAAATACGTCTATGGTTAAAACTAAATCTTTAAGTAGACGTCGCACCCGCATTTGTTGTCTGCGTCTATCTAACGGGCAATATAGCAAAATAAATTACACTACGCAAAACAATAAACGTGTTATACGTACAAATTAGAGTTAATAAAACCAATTACCAATTTTAAAAAGGAGAATATTATTTTCTAGAAAATGCAATGTCCTTTTTGTAAAATATTGTGTATTAATGAAGTTTCTGCGTTTTAAGTTTTCCTTTTTTTTTAAAATACCAATAAAATATTATTTTTTATATACAAAATATAACCATTATAGATTATTTATTTGTAATCATTTGATTTATTTATAATTTGTATATACCTATATTACTATACACTTATGCTAAGGGGGTCCGGACTAGAAGTAATTTAAAACATTTGTTTAGAAAACATAATATTTAGTAGATATATCATATATAAGTGTACCTATGTACAAATCGTATAATATATAGGTACCTACGTAATGTCTATGACTAAAACAATTGTTTGTTATCGCTCAGCCCATCACCAAAGTATATAACCATAAATCATAATATTATTATAGGTAGCACACACTCAAAACACCGCAAGGAACTGTTGCAGCTACGAGTGTAACACTTCAGCTAAATGGGGTATAAAAATCGTTGTGAAACTAATAGGTAATCTGAAATAATCGTTTTTGGATTCTAATTTGACGGAATTCACATGTAGAGATTATTCAAAAACGCACCCGCAAAGGGTTAAAAAAGGGCCAATACCCCCTGTGATTTTTCAATAATTATTCTACACATATGTACCATAAAACTCTTATGCAATTACATATAGTGATTATTTTTTTAGTAGGGTTTTATTCAGCGGGTATGCTTGAAACTATGTATAGCCAATCTCCGAGTATTTTAAAATATGTATCTGCAGGCCTACGTCATAATTAATAAGTAGGTATACGATTTTCATATTTTTTTTTTTCATTTGTATATAATTGATACTTTTTATTTATTATAAATTAACGGGCCGAGCACTTTTTAAGTAAGTATAGGTACCAACATAATAGTATGCAGAAAACTCTCACATATAACTAATTATAATAACATATCAATTAACTAAATTATATATTAAAATTTTTAAAATGAAAATGTGGGGTGCACATTGGCAACAGACAATATTATATGCACAAGAGGTTCACATTTTTCATGTAATTTGCGATGGACAACGGAATAGAGAAGGGTGCATGAGACCGCCGAAATAAATATAATAATATAATAATATACCTAAATACCCGTGCCCGGATTAAGACATTTCGTGGTCCAGCCGTCCTGGGAACATAATTTTAAACGATATCCCTTTATATTACATGTATAGGTACACCAACCTACATAAAAAACTAATTTATTTAATTTTAGGTTCCTACTTTAGGTACAGGCCCGGATTAAGATATTTTGTGGCACAGGGCCATAATTTTTAACGAGGCTCATTTTAGGTACACGAACAACTTGTAGATAATTTATATATATATAGGTAGGTATATTTATTTTGATTTTTAAATTTGAAAGCGCCTCGGTTACACGCACTAGGCGTATTTTACCGGGTTTAGCGCATTTTTAAATAATAATAATTAGCACAAGAGAAATTATAAGAACGTAGGTACCTATATCTATATGATCCTTTCCTCATACATGATTGTAATAATTTGATAGGTAGTACAAAGTATAATATTATGAAGAAAATATAATGTTTTGTATGTATGCATATTGAATACGTTTTAGGTATACACTATATGTAGTGTGTAGGTACCTAATCAATTTGCTAAATTGCCCAAAAATATAGACAGACAATAAATACGGCTGCGACATTTTCTCATATAAGATTTAAAAACAGGTATCGGCATAATATGACATATATAAATAAATTATAATTTTAATGTTTTTTTAATACCCTATATCACCTATCAAAATATAACCATTATCGCCATATTACAACAATTAACATACCTATCTATTATGAATCTAAATGTTTTGTAATGGAAAATGGAGACTATAATATACCTATACGCTATAGCAGAAGTATTCAATATTTTTCATTCCACGGCTCCTTTGGTTCTCATAGCATTTTGTTGGCAGCTTTCAATCAAGCCTTACCGAAGAAATATTTATGGGGAGGGGGTGTCTCCAAAACCGACGAAATAGTCTCCTCAAAAAGCAAAAAAAATCATCAAACTTTTTCCATCAACTAAATTTCGAAAATAGTCTCCTCAAAAATGTAAGTAAGCAAAAAAGTCAACTTTTTTCTTTCCTTTGTGCCGCGCTCCCTTGACCAATACTCGCGACGCCCATTGCGAGCCGCGATGGATAGTCTAAATACCTGACCTATAGGTATAAATAATAATTAATAGGAGACCAATCGGAAAATCCACAATTCAAGAAAACCCGAATAATAGGCCAAGATCTGATGAGTTGTCAATCATGACACGTGAGTTGACGCACGTGATGATTATTGTGCCCACAAAACCTTGCCACAAGTTCACGAGAAATTGTTCTCTTTTCCATGTAAGATAAGGGTCTTGACACGTGCCGTCGTCGTTTGAAGAAAACTGTTTATCCAGTACAAGCGAAATAATACCTGTCACTTAATATTATTTTTCGGAAAATATTAATTACTTATATGCCATAGGTGTATGTGGTATGCCGTACGGTACGGATAACATAAGATAAGGACAATTTTGTGAAATACTTATTGAGAGCAATTATCGAATTCAACTAAACGATTTTATTCTTGTGTTGAAGTACAAATATAAAGCCATTGCCCATTATACAAAATATAACAAACAAACGTGTGCATGGTTTATTAACATAGGTAAACCTAGTAGCGTAAAAAGGCTGACATAGAGGAGGATATTATATATCTGAATACATTTTTTTTGGAAAATATTTCAGCAAAAGTTTTGAAGTGAATAGCAGCAATTTTGATAACAAATTACTTCTAGTTGGCACCTATTACTACCTACCTACTAGAGAGGTCATTTTTCAATTTTCCTAGTAGTTTTCATAAGCCCAAAGGAATAATGAACACAACTTTCTTAGGGCGGCCTTAATCGCTTATTTGGAGAGGTGGGTCGAACAGTCTGACCTTTTTCTTTTATTATTATTTTTGATTATTTAAGTTTTTAAAAAAATTCAAGTTTAAAAAGGTTCTGACTTCTGGGAGGAAATTTATACGACAGGGTGTATGCAAATTCTAGAAAAAGTTTATGGCTTTTTTTATTTTAGGAGCAGCAAAATTTGATTTTGCCTAGTGCATTATTTTCACTTGAGTCGGCCCTGAATTTTGTAAATAAAACCATATAAATACAGTAATATAGGTAAATAAAATAAAATACCTATAGCAATATACCTATAATAACCTAATATTTATTGATTATTATTTTAATACATTCATATTAAACAATATTTAGATTTAGACCATTTTATTGAACGATTTACAACAAATTATAAAAACTTATCTTATTTTCTACTGACTGAAAAAATAAATATATAATACGGGTAAAATTAAGGAAAAAATCTACATGCTTATAAAAAAATGTATCTATAGATTGTTAAATTTTTTTGAATATTGTGGGGTACAGGAAGGGTATAAATTAGAAAGAGGCTATGGATCCTTTATTAAAAAAACCCTGGATACAAGGCTAATCTGTTTGGTAAATTTACAATATGGGTCCAGCAAATATTTTACTGACTCAATGACTTCATCACTCCATATAAATCATGAATAAATTCATATCTCTCACTAACTCACTATTTATTTGAAAAATGTGATATATAAATAATATATGTTTACCTAATAAAAGTTAATATATTATATTTCAATTTAAAAATGTATTGCTTAACAAAGTCATTACATTGATACATATATAATTATTGGTGACTTAACTAAACCCAGATAACTATTATAACAATTAGCCTTTAAAAGTCATAACAGTCTGATTAGTTGCATCAAAAGTACACCATGTCTATGAATTATACCTCTTTTATACATTTATTAATAAAAATTGTACTTTAATTTTTGTTCATAATAAAATAAGTTATACATTTAGTATATGTTTATTATAAATATATATTATTTTATTAAAAATAAAAACACATATAACATTAACAAAGTTAGAATCTAAAAAAAAAAAGAATTATAAATTATGCCTATTAGAGTATAATATTTCAAAATAAATAATTAATGGATCATTTATTTGTTCGTTATAATTAAAATAAGATTTACTAAGGATATGTTATAATTTATAATAATATATCAATACTATTAATAACAAACATAAATAAAATTGTTAAAATAAAAAAATAATCATAGTTATTCAAAGGCACAGAAGTATTTTTACTCCACTAGGGTAAATAATTTAATTTTATATAAGGTACACATATTACATTTTTTACTTACAGTTTTAGGTTAATTAAGAGTTTATTAATATCAATTATTAATTGATACATAAGATAGTGCAAAGCCTCTCTATAATTATTTTAATAGAAATAATTTAGTAATTGCATCATAATTTGTTTCATAACTCCAGTGCCTTAAATGTTATGTTAATTTTAAGAAGTATTTTAGCAATCAATTAGCTATATTGACGATTTCTTGAAATCTTTCGGGTTTTATCGTTCAGTTTTGGTGGGGGTGGACCTCTAGCAGCAATATGGCGATTATACAAACTGTGAAAATAAATTAAAACAATATTTCATAAAAAAAAAATAAAAAAAGGTTACTATAATAATAAAATAATAATGTAAATGTATATACATTTGAAAATGTACTATTTCTATTTACCCTTGCATACTTTCAGTAGTAGAAAAATACCCCTTCCACTTGTTACCTAATGTATTTTAAGTTTTAACCAAGATGTTTATTATATGTTGATTTTATTTATGTATAATATAATACAAAATATATTAACTTGAAATAATATTGTAATAAAATTGTTATATAAAAATATAGGTATGTTGGAAAATTATAGGTGCTCCGGAATCACTTTTCATGTTTGGGTGGGATCAGGAAATATTTACTACAAAGAGTCGAAAATCAGGAATCAAATTAAATTACATAATTAACAATAATTTTAAGAAATAATATATTATTCAACCTGTTTACTATTACATTGTCTTATAAGTAAGTTTATTTTTTGTATACCTATAAAATTATATTTTACTATATAATATTAATAAAAGGTATAGTAAAATAACAAAAAATGGCCTACGAATACTCAAAAGGAGTTTCATTAACAAGGGGTTTCACTTTAAATAGATTATGATTTAATGAGCTATTAAAGGTATAGTCAATTATACACTGAATACCTATTTAATTTAAAATAAAACTTGATAAATTTGAATACTTACTATCTGTAGGTTTCTGATCTAATGTAATCAATTACATGAGATACACCAACTTGAAGTTGGTCAGCAATTGGAGCAACCCACGGGTTAAAATCCATTCTTAATACAGATTTATTGCCAAACAAATCCAAATTACCTAATTCAGGTGGCAAAACTGTAAGTCGATTAGCTTGAATATGTAACTCACGTAGTCTGGGTAAAAATCCAATTTCCTTTGGTATGTCAATTAAATCATTTTCTCGTAAAACTAACTGTAATAGAACAATTTTAACATATACAATTTGTCGTGTCATAAAGGTAGTTAACATCAGAGCTCTTCATCACAAACTTATATAGGAAGAAATGAACAAACACTTCCTGTTTTGAGTTTTCACTGATTTATTGGGTTATGTTAAACTGAATAAAGTATAGTCTCCATGAAATATTTAAGTAAATTAAGTTATGTTTTTTGTTATAGATACAATATACATAATATAATAAAAATATAAATTAATTTTTCAAATACTAGTTTGTTTATTAATTTCAATTTACTTACGATTTGAAGATTTTTCAATTGCCCAATTTCAGGTGGAATAGTCTCAAAGTCATTATCCCCTAAGTATAATGCTCGTAATGTTTCTAAAATGTTTTGAATAATTATTATTATACAAGAATATTTTTCAAATTTGTCAATATTTATTTTTATATTCATTTAATATTTAATTAAATAAAAATCAGTGAAAATAATTTAAACTTTAATAATTTCTACTATAAGCTAAATTACACCTGACACAGTCATCGACATCCTGTTATGCATCTATCTATTTATTTTAAAGGAAACTTTAAGAGGACATAATACTTGTATTATCTATTTGTAAAATATTATCTACCTAATACAGTAGTAACAGTGTTTTAAGTTTAACCACAGATTATATGAATTATAATTCATATAATCTGTGATTTTACTTTTCTATTTTAAATAACTTCTTCAATAAGCAATGTTATATATAAAAAAAATATATATTTAAAAGATATCCAATTCAATAAGTATTTTAAAGAATAAATATGATATACAAATTTACTTATGATTCTTTATACAATAATATTTTACAATTACCCAACATAAAGAAATTTCCTGGTAAACTGGATTCATTTAAGTTATTGTATGTTAAATCCAGAACTTCAAGAACAGCAAAAGCTCCAAATCCTCGTGGTAATGAGTCAAGACGATTCATTCTAAATATATTTTAACCATAATAATATTGCTTAAATATATTATATAATATATATTCTATAAAGGCTTACCCAACATTTAAAATTCGCAATTTTGGCATTGAAGAAAGAGAAACTGGCAATTCTTCAATATGATTGTTAAACAAATTTAACATTTCTAATTGCGTTAAATTTGCAATTCCAGGAGGTACTTCTAGAAATTAAAAATTGATTTTAATATTAATAATTATTTATAATCTACAAAAGCATTATGTAACAATAATTTATTGGAATCTCCTTTAGCCTACGATCTACCAATGATTTCACGATTTATGGTCTATCTTTTAAAACATTCTATATATTATGTTATTTAACACTTATCATATGTGTATAATTCTATAAGTGTATTATTATATTACTTAACACAGTATAATATTCAGTCCGAAAATTTTATATTATAATTAATATTATTGAAATAGAAATATGCATAGATATATGAAGATATCATATGGCGTTATCATTATTATTTATTACTTTAGTTTTTTTTACAAAAATAATTTCAATTATTTATTATAATTTATATATTTTTAGTAGACCACACTACAGAGATAGACCGCACACTACAAGACATCCATTTATTATTATTAATTTATATACCTATTGATATTCATTTATCGGGTGTATTTGTTGTAAATTTTATTTAGTCCAGGCTGACTAAAATTATATATTTAGTTTTATTTAGATTTTACTAAATGTATATTAATGATGAGCACTATCAAACTATTAACTATCAATATTTGGCTGATACTTAATAACTATTGACTACTTCAACTATCAATAAATTATAGTAATTGGAAATATTCAATAGTGCCCATTATTATAAATGTAAACCAGTTAATACATACTTTGTATTTTATTGTGACTTAGTGTAATCCGAGTAATGTTATGCATATCAACTGAAATCAGATAATAATAGGATTACATTATTACATAGGTGTATTACTGTATAGATACACTATAAAATATAAAAGTGTATTGAATATTTGTATACAAGTAAAATTATGAATATATTATTAAGTAATTTTTTATATACAAAATTATAGATTATTTTAAATACTTTTATATATTCTTTTACCCATTGTGTTTGTCAAAAAATCTAAGACTAATACATAAAAATAATAATGTATTGTTTTGTTACGGATAATTGTATGACAAATTATTTATTACAATCAACTTTAAAATACAATAGTACCTATATTAATTATTATATCAATGTTCAATATGTGTATATTAAGATCTTATGAAAAACATTGTTCATTTTCACTTATGTAGGTATCAGCAAATAGAAACCATTTAAGTGTAACATAGGTAAGCACCCAGGGGAATAAAACAATATGTAAAGTAAACAAGTAGACATTTTGTCCGACTTATGCTGACATAATTAAGGAGGAGAGTCCTTTTTTAAAAATTTTAATGTTGTTACCAATTTAAGTTTGAAAACTAAACATATTACCATTGATTATAAATATCCATATATTAACATATTCAAAACAAATTCTATTAAAAAATTGTATTTTTTGAAATATTTTATTAAAGGCTATTTGGTTGAATTTGCTATCCATATAAAATTATTTGTATTTACAATTTATCAAAAATAATAAAATACAAATATTACGGATTAAAAAACAATACAAATTAAATATATTAAGTTTATTATCTTTGTACTTTTATAGTCTTACAATATTAGGCAACTTAATAAATAAATAAATCAATAAATTATTTGGACTTTTTTGTGTGTATTTTTAAACGTAAGTTTTTTCTGGATAATTTATATTTGGCATTTTTTTTTCCTAAATATATTCAATATAATATTAATAATATAATAATATATATTATATATTAAATTATAATATATTATAAAGTAACATAATTGGAATTTGGGAAGCATTACAGCAATAATGATAGAGATGTCCTTATAAGGTAAATGTAAATAAGAAACAAGTTTCCATAAAAGGAAATGTTTAAATTTAGTACACTCACTAAGTCCTGGCATCTCCTCGAAAGAGATTACCCCTTTATCGGCTAAATCCAACTCTGGATTTTGATTTTCCAAGGCTTCTTCTATTACTTTCTTGGCTTTAGACATTTTCGGGGTTGTTGGTAAACAAGAAACTGGTCCATTTTCCATGATTGGCGGGGAGTGGTTCACACGTAAAAACGAAATTAAAATAAACTGATAATATTATCAAAAGAAATAGTCAGTATGACCATATCCATATAGTTAAAATAATAGCTGCTCAAATTTAACTCGAATGCATCAAAATTGCATACTGTAAGCGCCGTTATAAAAAATTAAAAAACCATTGTATTTCTATTTTTTAGTTATAACTTATAAGGTATAAGTGGTAAACACATAACGAACTCTGAACTATTATTTATTAAAAATCGTTTTTATAATATTAATATTATATGTGTATATAAATAGGTATTAAATAAAAGTAAATTATACAATTACAATCTTATTTATACGGCAAAAAAATTAATAATTAGGTATTTAGGAATATTGAAATCAGACTATCTGCAATCAAATAATATAATTTTTAAATTCGTATATTATAAGTCACATAGTTCTAATTAATTGAGTACCTAATAATACTTTTTAATATTATAGCAAAGGCATTTATTTATATTTATAGTTATCTACTTACAAACAATACTTACAAATAATAATGGATAGGTACCTACCTAAAAATTAATTTAAAAAAATCAATATTAAATCTACTTGAATACAAAAATCACCTATATTTTGTAGATATGTTTCGTGGTTTATATAGACCTTATACTCTATAAAGTAAAAATATATTAAATAATACCTATATACATGCCTGCGATTATGAGCTTAATAACTTTTATTTAATCCTAAATTCGTAGGCAAGGGCATCCGCAGAAATATCAAACGGGAAAGGCAGAGCCGTCCCGAGAGGATGCCTCACACCCCTAACTTCAAAAAGCAGTCGGAAAATAGTAGAAAAAGTCGATGGTTTTTTTTTTTTGCTTATTCGCGTTTCGAATGAAGTATTTTGGAATTTTGTCGGAAAATTATGCAACAATGAAGTATTTGTTGGCCTAGGTACAGACATTATCTATATATAGACAGTAAATTATAGTGAAACACATGATACATTTATTTTTTAAATATAGGTACCTACTTAGTACATATAATTTTTATTTTAATTATTGCATTGCACAAAATCTACTTAGAAATCTCAAAAAAAAGTTTTCATTTTTAATTTATACAATTTTGGTACACGTTATTATACGATTTTGTTGATACATTATCTATAATATATGCACCACAAATTAAGGTAATCAATAACATAAGATAATAATGATATTATTACCTATTATGCCTATTATATTATGGTATGCAATATGTACTAAAACCCGTAAACCTATAATAAATAGCTATTTTCTAAGTATAGATATATCTATCTACTTGCTCTTAAAAATTAAAACTAATAATATTTTATTAGTAATTTTATGAAATTTATTCATTGCGATTTGATTATAAAAGTACTTAGCTATATATAGGTACCTACATAATGATAAATCTAATAAGCTCCCCCCCCCAAAAAAAAAAAAAAACGGGTAAATGCATCAATTTCTGAGTCCTATTCCACTATATATCATGAATATAATTAACTACCTATAGGTATAGGTATAGGTATAGGTACAGTTTATAGTCTATTTCTATACTATATGAAATAATACTTTATAAAAAGATTAAATAGTTTAAAATAGTATAATATACTTACCTATCCAATATTTATCATAGGTATCTATATATAATTAACTATTCTAAATAATTGTCAAACATATAAATTATAATAAAACTACTATATACGTATACCTACATATTCAGAGCATTAATATAGTTAGGAATCCTATTTTGTACCCATTTTATTAGCAATGTGATGAGTGAAAATAACCTATATTTAAACATTTATTCGTACCTATTCATATAGGTACCTGTTTATTAATACAAATTGTACATTTGTACCTATATGATATATCTAGATATTATAAATGTATAGGTATATCTATAGACAGATTTTATCTAAAAATGAAATGTAAATTAACTTTTAATTTGTTATTAACAATTTTTATACCTAAATATATTATATTAATAATTAATAGTAGGTACATTATTCCCTATAAAATTTCAAAGTTTGAATGCATTTAATAATTTGAATAATTTATAAATGTAGGTACCTGTACTCTCGTCTCGCATTATACGTCCTAATAGGTACATAATATAATATTATTTTAAAATAATTCCTTGTTTTGTATTTTTTAAAGTACAAAATCATTAAACAGAAAGAGAAGTGAATAAAATTCAAAATTGTGATTGAAAATTTGACATAAATATTTATAACTATCTATATTTCGTTCGTGACAGAAGTTATTAAATACATAAAGTGAGGAGGGATGTGTTGTATTCTGTAGTATATTTTGATTGGCTGCAATGCAACGCATCATCCAATCAGAGACGACTACTAATTGTGTTGCGCATGCGTAACGCTCCTAAACGTTGGGTCCGATTGTTTGAATATAATATGTCAGTCGATGACCGGATGACTGAACGAGCGAGTTAGTTCGTCGCCGGGTTTTGTGTCGTGTGCACTTTTTGTTTTTACGTCGTGTGTGTGCTTTCGTGGTTTTTTTTATTAATTTAGTCAATTTTTATTTACGTCATCTTTTTTAAAATTTACTATTCTAATTATTTCAATCAGTTTTTTCATATCTTTAAAAACTATACGCAACAATATTATAACCATGTCTACTTTTAGAAGAGTAAGTAATTTTTTTTTACTATTAATAAGCAAAAAAAAAATAAACTAATCGTAGTTTATTTAATTACCTAGGTACCAAATATTTTGAGATTTCTTAAAAAAAAAATTCATGTAATGAATGTAATGGGGAAAAAACGTGCTAGCGTCTAAATAATTGATTTTTCAAAAGCATTTTTATTTTATTATGGTACATATTTTAATTGAGAAAAAATATATTTTAAGCTAAATATATTTATATCATATAAGTAAAATAATTACGAATAAGGATCTCTTTTTTTTCTACAAAAATGGATATTAATATAAATTTTTCTTAAAAATGGCACTACCTACCACCATATTTTGCAATATAATAGCTAGCTGGTGTCGCTCTTCAATTTGGATTACGCTTTAAGCAGTTATATAGTTTTACAGATTTTTGTCAATATGTGGATGCGTTTTATTTTATTTTAATTATTGCCAAGAACATAAATAAAAAAATTCAATTTTAAATTATAAATTTTTATAGAATAATGTGTTTTTAAAATATTTAAGTAAACCATATTCATTCATATCTTCAAATTAATATTAAATATTAACACTTTTTATTAGAATATCAGAAATACTATAAAACAATAAAATATGTATTAAGTTGTTAAGGTGTTCCCTGTTTTATTATTATTTTTTTTTTAAATTGTTAATAGTAAAGTTGCTTATGAAATATAAGCTCATTCGAATTTTCGATTTGTTATTATCGTTACCTATTAGGTAAATATACAACTATAAAAAATATAATAAATGTAAGTAGGTAGTAATATTTTTATTAAAATTATAACGCTTATCTGAGTTTTTTTTTTTTTTGTAGGTGTATAAATTATGTATTTATTATTTTTTTAAATTATAAATTAATAATTTGACAGTAGGGGTAAATCATTTAAATTCAATTTTATATCATTTATTTTTGTATCGCTGCAATAGAAGGTAATATAATATGAAAAACATATTCGTAAATTAAATAATTAGATTTTTGTTCTGAATTCTTTATTAAATGAAAAAATATATTTATAGGTAATTGGAATTATTATAATTATTAGGTAAAAAACTTTTTTTTCTAAAAACATTATTTTCCTTCTCATTTTCTGAATAAATATACTTTTAAACCCCACGCGATTTTAAAATTTTTTTTTTTTTGCTCAAAGTATGGTTTTTTTATTTTGAAATTTTTTTTCGGTTCCCCTTATAGTTTTAGAGTTATAGCTTATAGGCGAAAATTGTTGATGCATCTCTATAGAGCGAGCGGGGTCACTCGCTCGCTGTGCTCCCTCTGAGTGTTTTAATAGAAAAAAACCTCCGATTTGATGTGAAAAAACCCACGTCTGAGTAGGTAAGAAGAGTTTTGGTCATACTTTATATATATATTTGTATTGGTATAATATTTAATTTAAAAAAAATTTATATTCGTCTTAATAAACATATAGGTACCTATAATTTATAACTACTATATAT
Organism: Pemphigus obesinymphae; assembly: GCA_025469235.1. NCBI lineage: Eukaryota > Metazoa > Arthropoda > Insecta > Hemiptera > Aphididae > Pemphigus > Pemphigus obesinymphae. Next base: position 38,849 of record JAIPRL010000614.1, read on the forward strand.
ATAGCTACTATAAACGTATGCATGATTAAATTTTGTTTGCATTACCTCTTATTTATTTGTTTAAAAGTATTTAGCCTAGGAAAAACATTTTTAACAAAAGTTTTTGGAAATTTAGAAAAATGTAACGATTTTCAAGGTTTTTTATCTATAACTTTTTATAACTAAATAAGACGTTTAGAAAAAACTGATGCAAAAATCTAATAACATATATATATAAATGCATTTTTTTTTTAACGTATTTAAATAGTAGGTATTTCCACTTTTTATTATTGAGTAATTATAATATTTATTTAAAAAATATATTTATGCACATCATTCAGTTAAAACTGTCTTCGTAAAATTATTTTAGAATAAAAGCACACTTAATCTTTCATTATCAAATCAAATTTTGACCAAAACATTTTGGAGTGTGAACTTAATTTAATTTTTTGCACATTTATATAAAAATTAATAAAATAGTTACCTAGTTCGCTATTATTATTGTTTTTTTTTTATGAAATTAGGTTAGACTTAACTTATTATTAAATATTAATATAAAAAAGTAAAATATAGTGTGTTTTTATAAACCTATACTAGTTAATAATAACTTTTTTTTAATAGTAAATAAATAAAAAATCGAGTTAGTTTACTTCAAAATGTTACCTTTTATCGATTTGATAAATAGGTATGACTGTTGCATTCTAACTCTAAAATCACAAATCGGCCGTTTTTAACAATTTTGGCGTATCTAAATATGTTTTTTACAATTGTAAAAAAACTGTCTGTGTTTTGTGTAGCCATTTACACTCTTAATATAATATAATACCACCAATAATGTTGAATGAAAAATTGTTATGGTTATAAATTAATCAGCAGTCTCCTTAATATATTAAAATTTTTTTTCTTTCAACCCACAATGGTATTTAATATAATTTCCGAAGTGATATATGGAAAAGTAAATATTAATTTTGAAAATATTTTTTTTGGACACTATTTATAAATTTGATTCAAAAATACTTTGGCCTCAATTTATTATTACATGTCCTCCCCTCTCGGAGTACATACCGTATAATAATAATAATGACAAATATACCAACAAAATTTATCAACATGTATTGTTTCACAGTAAATCGGGGGATATTTTCGATTGAAGCAAAGCGGAGCGAGCCACCTAGCTGCTCCGTCCTCCTAGCTATGTTTCTCTATACTTAATGCTTATATTAACCTGGGAACAATTTCGGATCCTACATGAACCGGGGTCTGTTTGTCCAGCATACCCGGTAAATGATTTGGGTAAAGATTTTAACAAAATCTTTTAAATTTAAGCACAAAGTAGAGGGGGGGTGGTAGGGTATATTTAAAAAATAAAATTGAAAAATAATAATTTTTTAATAGAAACCTATTGAATTAAAAACGAAAAATAATTTGACATATAAATATATGAACTCTGAACTGATGTCTCATAGGTATTCAGTGATACAATAAATTACGTCGAGTAAAAACTACTCTTTTGATACGAAAATGCAATGTAAAATAAGTACGTACCCCAAAATTTGACTTCACCATTGTTTTCAGCGAAGGTATACATGCGGGATCCAAAAAAAAATTTTGAAAAGCGCGTTCGGGAACTAAACTGCATTTGTTCCAAATTTATTTTTATACATTTAAATAAAAACAACAGTTATTACATATATTACATTTTAAAGCTTAACAGAATTCAAAAATTTATAAGGTTAATTAATTAACATATATATATATATAATCTTTATTACTCAGTGTTTTTAATAAAAAAAAAAATCAACATAATTATAAACAATTTTAGAATAATAAAAATGTAGGTATACTTACCTATATTTAGATATTTAGATAGGCGTATAAGCAATATTGAGTAAAATATGTACAATAATATTTTAAATTTTATATACATATCTATTAATAATAGGTATGCCTAATATAATAGGTACCTATAACTTTTATTTATTTGAATATTTAAAAATACATTTTTCAGAGGGAAAATGGTCCTGGGTATAAAAAAATGGGGAGAGAATGTCCTTAGATTCCTTACAAAATATTATGTCCATTTTAAATAAAGTTTTGAGTATTTTATAAAATATTATAATACCTCTATACCTATTTAATTTTTTAAAGGTGGGGTAATACTAGGTATATATTATACAATAAAATATTATAAATCGTGAATTTAATTTTTTTGAAACACGGGATTTTTTTACCTATTTTGATTTTTAATTTTTTTATTTCAAACTAATTTACTTTTTGTTTTTAGGGATTAAATATTTTTCAAAACCAAGATTTCCTGGAAGTTAATTCTCCTTCCATAGGTAGTCAAGACAGAAGCACAAGAGACTACAATAGTTTCTTTTCTTCTCCAGATCAAACATTAAGTCCAACCGGAAATTCTAGTAAATATTTTAATTTATAATTTTAAATTTTATAAATATTATATTTTTATTTTAAAGTAAGGTACCTATCATCAATAATATAATCATTATTTATTTTTAATAGGTGACTCTTTAAATTTCATATCGGAGTTCGCTTCTTCCCATAAGCCGCGAAGTTCAATGATAGGTCGACATTCTATTCCTAATAATTCTACACAACCAAGACAATACACAGCCCAGGTAAGAATTTATCATTTTAATTTAAAATTATTAGTATCTATGGCAAGTGTTTTCTTAATCTCACCGACATGAATTTTTAACAATTGCCGTTGCTAAGTAAATGTGTTTATTCGTTTTCTAATTATATTTTTATGAAATTTTGATAATTTTTCATTTATGTAAGTTTTCTATTTTTAGTTTGGCATGAAAGTTTTATTATTGTTCACTATTATAATATAATCACGTCTAAATTTTTTTAGGAGCAATTGGCAAATTTCAGACGAAACTCTCTTCACTTGCCGTATCTTGCAGATCGAAGTGTTACAAATATGACTGATTTTGGAAGCGTTAGTCAAATAAAAGATGGTGGTGACGTCGCGAATAAAAATTTAAGAAGACCTAAGTTAGATTTGTCGTTTGCGTCTTATGGTTATCAGAGCCCTCAACAACAGTATCGTGTGTCACCCACATACAGCGACGGCAGTGATTTAATTTCACATCTTATGATGGGAGGAACCAGATCTAATACTCCAGACGATTCAGATATATCTAATAGTCCGGAATCTGTAGCTGATTTAATAGTAAGTACTTAATTTATTATTTTATTTATGGTCATCTGCACATTATTATTATTTTTGTTTACATTTTAGAACCAAGTTAATATCAATCCATACGGTTCATCTCCTTTGACCGAACAAGATTTAGAAAATATGCAACGTATATCAAGTGGCAGATTGTCTGCTGGTGAGAATATACATTACCAAGCACAGAATTTATTAGGTTCATTATTGGCTAATCAAAATCCATATCCCACTATTCGATACGGTTCTCCAGTTGCCGGCCAGTCACCAGTTTATGAAAAGAAATCTCCACCTCCATTTTGGTCACCTACAAGACCAAAAAATGATCAAAATAATAACCAAATTGAAAATCGAACTTTTAATCGCAATATTTACAGTAAGTTAATATTTATTTTTTAAATATGTATAGGTGTGTTCTCAATACCACCTACATACAAAAAATAATAATTCTGAAATTATTATTATATTATATTAAGTTGCAATTTTTGTAGTTTTGTGCTTGTAATAATAGATTATATAGATGCGTTAGATATAATATAACTATGTAAATATGTAATATCTTATGAATGCATTAAAACTAGGTAAGATATTATGTATATTCAAACAGCGTTATATATTAATTTAAATCTTCTTTTCCCATAGCTATATCCTGTTTTATACTTCATTTTTTAATATTTAAAAAAATAATTCTACAATGATTTGGAAATTTATGATGTTCGTAATAATATAATTGATTCAATAAAAATTAAATCTAGGGAGAAATAAAGTAGAGAATAATTGATTTTATAAACCATACTGCAGTTTCTTTTTTCTGAGGTAGGCCTCATACTGTCGTTTTACTTCTTCATAGCTATTGTAATCTAATTATGATAGTTTAATAATAATAATAATTATTATTATTATAACTATGATAGGATTAATGCTAGGCATGCATATTTAATAAGGTAAAATAGAAAAAAAACCTGTTTTTTTTTTAATAGTGATGGGGGAGTTTTTAGCTATGTAGGGTAGCGGGGGTCACCAAACTTTTGTTTTCTCCCCCTATTCCAACTAGTTTCTTCTCCTCTGACTAATATCTGACTGAATATAATATATATATATATATATATATGTATTTTTTTTATGGTGAAAAAGTTTTATTTGTCAGGGCGATTCAAATTATAACATTCCTATTAATACCTAGATTTTCTAATTAAAAATTTTTTTTTTCATTCATTAAATTGGAGTAGGGGTAAAAATTATTCTATATTTATGGTCCTATTTAGATAGATTTATATTATATTTTGCAAAAATTGTCACTCCTATATTTATTTAAATTTAATATATAATTCCCATATGCTCTCAGATGCTATATTTTTATTTCCAGATGGCATGCACAAAGATCCCATATTTACTTGGAGTGGACAACTTCCTAAAGTTGTGTATAGTTCTCCAACATATTCGTGTAAAGTATTTTTGGGAGGCGTACCTTGGGATTTAACTGAAGATCGTTTAATGATGGCGTTTAGTCAATTTGGACCCATCAAAATTGAATGGCCAGGAACAATATCAACTAATATGAATCAGCCTAAGGGTTATGTTTATGTTATTATGCAATCAGATCAAATGGTAAAAAAATTATTGGACGCATGTACTACTAAAGGGTCGAATGGTGGAAACTATTTTAAAATATCATCACGGAAAATAATGAATGGAAAAGAAGTGCAAGTAATTCCATGGCTTATAAATGACAGTAATTATGTTAAACACCCTTCTCAAAAGTTGGATCCCACTCGGACTGTATTTGTAGGCGCTTTACATGGAATGATGAATGCTCAAGGATTGTTTAAAATTATGGATGATCTATTTGGAAATGTTTCTTATGCAGGTATGTTCTAAAATGACTAATTTTGTATTGATTTTTTTCTAAAAAGTGCCTATTATTTATATTATTTTAGGAATTGATACTGATAAGTATAAATATCCAATTGGGTCTGGTAGGGTAACGTTTTATTCCTATCAGTCTTATGCAAAGGCTGTAGCTGCTTCATTTGTTGAAGTAAAAACTCCGAAGTTCTGTAAAAAAGTAAGTTTTTTTAATCTTACTTATATAATAAGAGAAATACTAAATTGTGTGTAATGATTTTTTTGTAGATTCAAGTCGATCCGTACTTGGAGGATAGTGCTTGCAGTGTTTGTAATGTTCAACTTGGACCTTATTTCTGTAGAGATCAGTTGTGCTACCGTTACTATTGCCGTGGATGTTGGAATTGGAAACATACAAGTAGTACCTTAAGTACTCATCGTCCATTAATGCGTAATTCAAAGCATACTCCAACTAATAATATAAGTTCACCACCAAGATTTACATCATCTCCTAACAACAGTTTTTCACCTACACATAATCAGTAAGTTTAAATACTAGTACTTAGTCCAATTTATATAAGGTATACAATTAGTATAATTAACTTAACTTCTTAATTATTTGTAGGTTTGAGGTGGAACAACCATGCATTTGAAAAAAAGACTACTTTATTTATTTTTGTTATATTTTGAGAAATTTATTATTATGTATTCAGAGTACAGTTTTGTTAAATATATATTAAGTGTTCTTTATTTTTTTAATAATAGGCAAAAAAAAGAGTTTATATAATTACTGGGTTTTTCATTAATGCCAGTCTTTTTTTTTATTTGTTTCGTTACTATTCTTGAATTTTGTATTGAATTACAAAAAAATTATGCATGCTTATATTATTCTTTGTAATTTTTTTGAAATATAGTTTTTTCGTATATATTATACCATAATCTGATGTGTTTTCCATATTTCCTTTTCTATTTTTTTTTATTAAAATTAAAAATAATAGGTAGGTATTTACTTATTTTAATATACTATATTATACTATTTATTATTATTTCTAATATGGTATAGGTATTCCAATATTACCCTCTAACACTGTTAAAGACTGCTATTACCTGAATTTTGTTGTGTCGTTTGTATTTCAAATTGATGACATTTATAATTTAGTGTTTTTTGTTGGAATAATAATTTTTATAATAGATTTTTTTTAAGTAATGTATTTAAGATTTCTTTATAGTGCTTTTTTGTGGGGGAGAGGGGAAACATGTATTTTGGTGCATGAAAGATTCATAGTTTGATTCACAGGTAGCCTATGAGATTTTCCTCACTGATGGCATTCTCGTCTCTGATGCAAGCAAAAGGCCATAATTACCAAATCTGTCCTACAATTTGGTAGCTATGCTATGAATATGAATATATATATATATAGCTATGAATCTATCAAGAACCACCATCTTAATTAACTCCATTAATATATGAAGGGTGCAAACCTGAGCATGTAAGAGTTTGAAAAATATAGGAATACAGTAAATTTATTTATTATCCTACTTTTTTAATTTAATAAAGATGTACTTACCACAAAAATATTTTGTTTTCATTATAATGATCGATCATATAATTAAAGAACATACATAACAATTTCTAAATGATATTCTAATCCTACTAGTATAATTTAATCTTATAAATTGGTGTTAAAATACTTCAAAAGTAGTACTCTAAGGAACATAAGGAATTGATCATTTGTCTATATTATTTTAAAATAATATTTTTATTTAAATTAATTCTTATTATGGATAATTAACTTTGTTATAAAAATCAATGTTACAGATAACACCCGAAAGTAAATATTTACACAAGAAAATCCACATGTAAAAATTTTACACTAGACACATTTATATTATTTTTATTTTTACATTTTAATATAATATATATCTTTTTTTTAGTTTATATTATTATTGAACAGCAACAATATTATTATTTTTTTTTAAATAAAAATAAATAATTTATAATTTAGACGGTTTGTATTAAATTATAATAATACAATAGTAGTATTTATTGTGTTTTTATATAGTATAAACAACTTTTTAAAAATGTATTATTTAATTTAATTTAAATGCTTAAAGGATTTATAATAACATTATTTAAAATTATTAGAATTTTCAGACATATTAACTGACATGTCCATACTATAACTAGAGCTACTATCTACTACTGAACTTGTAGAATCCATAACCATTGCACTGCTATCTTCTTCCATAGAATTACCGAAATCATTATTTTGTTTTCTTAATCTTCTATTCCATAATCTGAATTTAGGATTTCTGAATGGTAGTACCAAATCATTATCATCATTCATTTTTAATACTCTATCTAGTTTTATTGGTTTTTTGCTTTCATCGGTAGCCATTAATGCACCTGACTCATCTAAATAATCATTAGATACAGGTTGATTTTCAATACACATTTCCAAAACACATGTTAACATGGTACTACTAAATGTATCTTCTCGCTTTTGACCCAAGGCTTTATGAAATGTGTCTACAGCATCTGAGTAATTTTTACTGAGTGACTGGACAAACCCAATACATGTCAAAGTAGATGTATTCATTGGAGAAATAACTAAAGCCTTACAAAACATAGTTTTAAATTAATGGTTAAAATCATTGAAATATTATATTTATGTTACTTGTTTATGATATTCAAGAGCTTTTTCATAGTTCTGCAACTTTCGATATACATGTCCCAAATTGTTATACAGTGATTCCCATTTGTCAGCTATTATTGGTTGTTTTATCTGTTTAATTCTTTCAAGTGCTTCAAGAAATCTTGATTCAGCTTCTTTAAATCTAAATTATATATATATGGTTTTATATATTATAATATTAAATTCTACAGTATTATTTTATTGACTTTTATTTGGCATTAATTAAGAAAGGGTTATCAAAGGTGTGTACATGAATGTAATTGAGGACATGTATGAATGGGAAAATACATAATAAGAGGTAAGGAGTTTGTGTGGGGAAACTGATTTTATGGTAAGAGTAGTACAGTATACCAGGGTCCTAATTTATGTTTTTCCTAGTAATGGATGAAATAACAAGGGATATACAGGCTGAGATACCCATAGTACATACTGTTTGCAGATCAACACTATCTGCATGTCTTAAGGAAGTGAGCGATAGACTGGAAGAATGGAGAGCCACTCATGGGAAAAGCATTAAAGATTAGTAGGAGTAAAACAAAATATATAGAGTATGATTTTTGAGAAACAGCAAAAATAGGCAATGTCAAGAAAGTTCCAAGTATTTATAGTTTGTTCTACCAAAGGATGGAGACATCGAAGATAATTTTAAACACAGGATTATTAAGTGTGGATGGATGAAGTGCAGAGAAACGTTATGTATTTTATGTGTCAAAAAGATTCCCCATCATGTTAAAAGGTAAATTTTATAAGATTCCAGTGATGAGACTTACAATGATGTACGGGTCATAATTTCAGACAATACTGTAGTAATGTGGGGTATTTGAAGGAAAATAAGAGGAAATTACACCCTAGAAGAATGGTGATTTCAAGGAAGATATGAAATGTAGGATTTAGAATGTAAGTGATAAAGTGGAAAAAAAGGTGCACAAAGGTGTGCAATACAAAAATGCAAATGCAAAAAAAGAATTTTCCTTAGAATGTTAATTTTCTTGAATTTATTTTAAAAATATTTTCTCTTATTTTTATTAATGAAAATAACAGTAATATAATAGGGATGGGAACAAAGCACATCACATATCCCTATTGTGAAAGTGAGAAATACAAATTGTTTTCTAAAATAGGGACTGCTAGATAGACTATGGATACAAATTTGAAATTTTGTCTCTTAATTTAATATAAGAAATATGTTTTATTATTAATATATACACACGGGTGTTCACTTTTGTAAAAATTGGCAAAATTGCAGACTTCAGTTCATTTAGACATATTGGCATATAAGAATTTACCAAATGTTTCAATTAAATTTATTATTTATATTACATTAACATCATTTATAATCTATTCATAGCTATTAAAAAAAAAAAACAATACTAATTAAAAATAAACTATATAACTTATTTATATATATTTTTAATGACACTAATATTCCAGTCTGTAAAAATGGAAAGGAATATTGAAAAAATGTGTATATTAAATTAATATTCAATTTTAAACCGCAGATGCCTATTAGACGTACATATTGATTTTTGGACACAATTCAAATGCGTTGTTATAAAATTAAACCATAATAATTTTAAGAGAATGGAAAATCATACTTTTACCCCCAAACATAACATAACAACTGACACCAATAATTTAATTGAACTAAATCCAATCAATAATCATAGAATGGAACAAAATAAAACTATTGACTAACTACCTGCAGTTTATTATTTGGACCTCATTGCAGTTGTTTTGTATTTTAGTTGAACATCTTAATAAAAATACACTTAATAGTATTCCCTACCAGTAATAACTAACTTGAGTGTTTCAAACATTCACTAAAAAAATAAAATGCATTTGTCGAAAGTAAAGAACATGTTTGTGCATTCACATTAATGTTTTTAAGAATTAAAATTCTAAATTTAATATTTCATTAAAAAAAAAACACCTTCATTTCTTTGTTCATTTTTTTTAAAAAAACCGATATTTAGGTAAATTATAGATCAAAGCAGTTTTATAAACTTGTTTCTTTCTGTGGAAAAAATCAGGTTTACCATTCCCCTCACGAGTTTCAAATTTTTTTTTTAATCGATTCAGTTTTTTTTGTCTTTAATATGAATTTATAACTTTTTTTATGCGGAAACAATTTATTAAAAAGTTATAAGCTTTCCAAGTTTACTACTTCTAGGTAAATGTTGACATTTACATATACATTTTCTTTTTGGAGCACTACGACACAATAGTTTTCCCCTACCACTCCATTTATCGTACATAAACTAGCTGGCTAATTGTTTATATATGTTTAATAAATGTGCACTTTATAGTTAACCATAGTGTTAACTTTAAAGACCTTGAAACAAGCCAATACACTAATGCCATTGAGAGTCTATGGAGGAATGCCAAATACTCATTACCCCAGTACAGTAAAAAAAAAATTTATAATTAAGATACTTGGCAAAGTTCATGTTTCAAAAACAGTGTAATAACTTTAAATTAGATCCTCTAGTTGAGGTTTTTCAAATTGACGGGAACTCTATATGTTTACATAAAAATGCCAAACATTGAATTCAAACGCGAGGTAAATTTTGACAATGACAATGTATATTATGACTCTGATAATGTTAACAAAAATGTATATTAATATAAATAGAAGTGAAAATAAAAATGTGTAACCTATCACACCCTAACTGCCGATGTTAACGCAAATCTAAAATTAACTCCTATTTGTTATGCAAACCTACCTTAGGTAACAGGGAAAAAAATTGTCATAACATAATGCATAATAACAAAATAACATAACTTCGGAATAAATTGTTTCCGCTTAAAAAAATTACATATTCGCAATCTTAGATCGATTAAAAAACAAAAAAATTTAATTCATGAAGAGGGGGTGGTAAACTTAACATTCTTTTTCGTTATTCACTATTTTCTGAAAATTGTGATATTTTTCTGATATATATATTTTATTATTATTGATAATTTGTGTTATTTGATTGATTAATGATTTCCAAATTGCTCATATATGATAAAAATTAAAAATTAAATATATATTATTTTATTCAATATGAAATGTAGAATAAATTTTAATATAAACAAGGTGAAATCATTCACATTCATTAAAAATAATATGCCTTCATTCTATGCAATATTTTTTTTTTAGAAAAAATTTAACGCACCGTTTAAAGCATCTCCACCCAATTGGTCAATTATATATATATCCATAAAATCAGTTAATTAAAGTTAATTCATAAGCATAATTAGGTATACAAAATGTTACATATCTCCTGAAAAGGTAGCCATTATGGAGTTATAGCAATAATTGTGAATTAGGCCGAGGATATAATAAAATAATTCAACTTACCTATGACTCTGAAAAGCAATGACTCCTAATTCGTGTAAAACAAATGGATCATTTGGGGCTATTTCTAAAGCTTCTTTCAAATACTTTTGAGCCATCATAATATTATTTGTCAACGAACATTCAAGGCCAATATATAGAAGAGGCAAATGGCATCTAAATTTATTCAAATCAGAAAAAAAATGTTATGTAACAAACTTGGTTTTATTTATGAGTATTTAAATGATTAAATGAGAAATAAATACCACTAACCCTTTTAAAAGTTGAGAGGCTTTAAAATATGCTGCCATAGCTTGGTCATGTTCATTTTCAACTGCAAATGAATGACCATATGCTAACCAGGCTGGTCCAAAAGTGTTATCAAGATTGGTAGCTTTTCCTAAATATCTTCTACTTTGATCTCGTTTTCCTATAAATTTATAAGGTTTATAATTAATTTCTATATTTGCTGTTTTTGTTATTGTAACAATATATGATGCATAGAAATTAATCACAATTAATATTATTTAATATTTCAAATTTAAATTTTATAAATTATTAGAACACATAAAGTAAAATATACAATAATATTAAGAAACTGATAATTAGGGATCGGAAACACTTCTTTTGTCATGTAGGACTTGGGTGATGAATATATTAAATTTAAAAGCAATGATAAATTAATGTTTTTTAGAAAACAATTTTTAAGCAGAGCTCAGTGTAAATATACACATCAATTTCAAGACATAAAGGCCGGATGGGCTGCCAAAAATTGTATATATTTTTTAGTAATTTCAATGTAATAACTTGCTTGAACAATAAATATTGATATTGAAATATTAAACATATTAATTTTAGTATAAATATATTAAAGCATCATATTAATAAAAGAAAATTGGGGGGAGGGGTCTGTGGGCTGTATAAAATGAGTGTAAAATGGGGTAGGTAAAAATGTTCACTGAACTCAATTTTTAATTCTACACATGCCTATATTAAGTAGTTGAAATATAACAGTATCCAATAAATAAATAAAATACCAATAAGATAATAATAGCAACCAACAGCAAACCATGCAATCGCTTGATCAGGTTGAAGATCTACCAATTTATGTGCCAAATAAAATAGTTCTAAAACAAAAAAGTTAAGATTAATTAATACATTCAAAATATGTTAACTTATAATACAATACCGTTTGATTTTTCCAACTCTACTAAACAAGCAATATGTATTGGTAAACATTCAGGATGATATGGATCTTGTTTCAAAACACTATCAGTTATTTGAAAACAGTCTTTGTATGCACAAGCATAGTAATGACGTTCAGCTTCAGCTTCTTGAATATCAAGATTATCCATCATTAATTCAACAGGTATGTCAAACTGAGAAAATGGACCTGTTAATTTTGGTTCTTGATATTTTTTTAACAGCACTTCATATAAAGGTTTTGTAATGCAATCATTTGGATAATTACTCCATGGCAATGACTGAATTAACATTTGTTCTAAAACCAATCAACATCAATTAATAATATGTAAATTGTACTTATAAATTTCAACCATAAACATTAAAAGAACACTAAAAACAATTGGACGGAGTGGAAAAAACACTGTCCAAATTGTAACATCTGCTAGATTACACTATCCTATAGTGATGTCCTTATTAGATGCACAAAACAAGAAATTTATTGATTTTAGGTTAGAATCTTTAGATATATCCTTGATATGTCCGTTATTATATCTTATTCATTGTAAAATTTCTTAGATATATTGTTGATTTAATAATTAATGTTGCCCAGTAATTGATTATTCTCAATTGATTGTTATTCCATAATCAAATTTATAACATATTTTCTTTCATAACATTGAAACCTGAAAATCTAATATGCTTAAGAGGACGTCGTACCCACATTTGCCATCTCCGTTCATCTAATGGACAATATAGCATAATTACACTATGTAAAACAATAAATGTGGTGTCTACGTTAAAATTAGAGATAAACACCTATTACCAATTTTAAATAGAATATTTTCTAGAAAATAACATTCTTTTTGTAAAATATTGTGTATCAAAGAAGTTACAGCATTTAAAATTTTTATTTTTTTAAAACACTGTATTTTATTTAATAAACAATATTTTTCAAAAAGGATATGTTTTAACTCTAATTTTAACGTAGACAACACATTTATTGTTTTGCGTAGTGTAATTTTACTATAATGCCCATTAGATAGACTGAGACAGCAAATGCGAATGTAACATCCTTTTTAAGAGTGTGTTTTTTAACTTTTATTATAATATTCTTTATGATCAAATTAATGAATAATTATTATACTAAATTATTACAAGAGCAAATTTTCCTCGATCAAATAAGATTTATAATAACTATTTTAAGCAGGCCGCATAGTTACAGCTGTTGTGTGAAAACTTCATCACTACTGCTCATAGCATGCTTAACGGATGCTATACATCCTGATTATTTTAATCAACAGTTCAGCATCATTCTTCTAATGCTCATGATTCCAACTAACCTTCAAATGAAGTCAACATTTGATGCTGTACAAGAGCTTGAAATGCATCATAACAGTGTACATCATTTCTCAAAGCTTCCCTGTAACAGTCAGTTGCAAAATTTCTGTTATCTAATGCTTCATATATTTTGCCTTTGACGCAAAATAATGCACTTTGAACCTATAAAAAAATGACTGTTATTTAAAAATTTAAACTAAAAATTGTGTTTAAATTATATACAAACATTAAAATAAGTCAAAAAATCGTGAGACTTTATATCTTGTTGTTGAAGCGATACATTACATGATGTTGGATTTATTTCAGAATTAATAATGTTTGCAGCTTCTGTGTAGTCTTTTGCTTCTACTAAGCATCTCAAAACCATGTAATAGCATAGCATATCAGTCTATTAAAAAATAAAAATTAATAATTAATTAATATTTGTGTTTGTATCAGTTATAACTTGTTTTAATAAAAGTATAATTAGACTCCATAAAGTTGCCAAAAACTATAGTACAAATAGAATTTGTTAGTCAAATTTAGTTTCAAAGTTCACAAACTACCATTTATTATATGTGCATTGTCCTAACATAATGATAATGCAGATATTGTGGCATTGCAAATTTAGTATAAAAAAATTAATACACTACATAGTGTTTTACAATATTATGGTGGATATTTTTAATTTGTTTAAAATGAGTAAGTATGGTAGGTATAGCAAGTTAATGCAGTCGGTCATAAGTAAGTTCACTTAGCCATATTTCTCAGAAATATCTTGATTTTTACATGATATTAAATTGAGAAATATTTATAATTAAAAAATTATACTGTGCAAAAAAATGAGCAAAGTTAAAACTATATTGTATGTCAAATAATAAAGTAGATTTGTTCTAAAATTTAGAAAAAAAAAATAACTATTAATACCTAATATTTATACTTAATGCATAAAGTATTTAATTGAAATATTTAAAATGTATATAGTTTTTTGTAATAAATGAAATCCAAACGTTTATCTTTTTTTAGACCCCCCTCCCCGGGTTTGATGACCTACTGAGAGGTTTGTAAGTGTTTCAATAAATTTCAAATTGCTACAAATAAAAAAAAAATGTATAGTCAAGAGATTAGAGACCATTTAAATTAAAAATATCCTTTAATTTGTTGTAAAACATTAAATTGAGTACATGATTACTTTACTGTTAAATGTACAACTTTACAATGTCTATGTTATCAATCTGAAAATACACCACTAAATATACAATAAATTTATAAACTCCAAAAGCTTTTTAAAAACTTTGAAACTAAACACATGAGATTCAACATAAAAAAGTCAAAAACTTGATGATAAGTTAAATTAGATTTGATTCTTAGTAATTTATCAAGCATAATATTATAGTCAATTGAAAATTAATATATATATAAAAAATACAATTTAAAGGAGCACACAACACAAAAAATAAGTTTTTTTTATTTGAAAGAATGTTCAATTCTAAGGATAATGGTATAGGTTTTACGTTTCTACTCACATTATTCAATAAATTATGAGCAATTGAAAAAAGACGTGTGACGTCACTGGGCCTTAGTCATCGTAATTGTCTATCTTATACGTGTAAAAGTTCCTCGCTTCACACAACGATTTATCAATCTAAACATTATATTTTTGCAATTTAATTTACATGTAAATATGTGGTTTTATGTGTTTAAGACGATGCAAGTAGCAGAATTGCAATACGATGTTTAGTTTTTTAAATATTAAAAATCTTAAAAGAGACATTTTGGTTAAACGGCACGCCATGGTGAGCGGCGCGTGGCGTTCGAACAACGGGTTCGCCGACCGCCGCTCGCTGCTCGCCATGGCGTGCCGTTTATAAATAGTTGTGTGAAGCGAGGAACTTTTACACATATAAGATAGGCAATTACGATGACTCCGGCCCAGTGACGTCACGCGGCTATTCTACATTTCTTAATATCCCTTAAAGTAATTTTTTTTTTTTACATCGTATTTTCACAAAATCATTTCATATAACCATAGCTACAATAATTTAACATTTAAAAAAAATTTAAAGAATTTTTTTATTTGTGTTGTGTGCTCCTTTAACATGAATATTTTTTATATACCAAGAGGATGTCATAAAGAGCGTTATTGATTGTATAATTTTATTTTAAATTATCTTGATGTAAATTATTTTTCAAATATTTTACAAAAAGAATATTGTTCTTCAAAATATTTTTATTTTTAAATTTGATAATAGATAGATGTTAGAACTCTAAATTAATTAATATGTCATTATTTAAAATGTGTGTAGTATTATTACTAGGTTTATCTAATTTAATAAGCCCATGTAAGTACCTATTGCACACAATTTATAAATATAATATAGGCATTTTATTGTTCATTAAAAATATATTTTTAACATTATTATTCTTACTTTATCTAATCCTTTGTTTTTTATAAGCACAACCGCTCTTTGGTATTGTTTTAATAAGAACATGCAACTAGCTAGTTGATAAACATCTCTTGGATCAAAATGACTTAATGTAGCTGCTTTATCAGCCCAAAACAAGGCCGATGAGAATAATTGCTAATAATTCAACATAAATAGATATTATTAAAAATTAAACATACAAAATTTCATATTTAAAAAGTACCAAATCTATATGTGTGCGAATTAGTTTTCTGCATTTTTCTAGTTGAGGATTATTACTCTGCTTCATATTTGATTTTTTTAATAATTGTTTCAATATTCGATGTAAAAAATTAATACGTTTTTTAAGTTGAGGTTCTAGAAAACATTAATATTGAATCATAACATAGATTATCCAATTAAACTTTAAAACCAACTGGCACTTATAATTTAACCACTCAACTTTCTCAATTTTAATTTTTATCTCTTATTATCATTTAGTATTTACGTTATATCAGTATAGCACAGAATAAAATATATATTAAGTACTTAGTACTAAATATGGTGACACTGGTCAAGTAAGATAAGTTATCTTCTATATCGTGATACTGATTTCATAAAAAAATCATATTGTTGCCCATGATAAAAAGAATAGATAAACAGATAAAAATAATAGAATAGGCATAAGCCTGCGTTAGAAACCTTTAAGAGTTTAAACTACCAACAATGCGTTTTTATCGTAACATGTAGCATAGATAACATGTTTATATGTAACAGATTTCATGTTATTTCATTATTTGTGCATGTAGCCTTGACAAAATGTTGTCATGCATGTAGGTATGTGAGTGGTTTTAGGGTGTTGTTAGTTGTTACCACCTACTTAGAAAATAAGTTAGTAAAATTGATTGGGGAATTAAATCAGTTGACAATATCAGTCAGTAAATTGGTGAGAAAAAGGTCATCAATTTAACTCGGACGCTTTTCTAAAAAATTGCAGTGTAGTCCAATGAGCGCTGCCTGCAGTCGCTCATTCGGACGGTGTCGGCGAAATCTCCAAAATACTTCATTCAAAACGTGAATAACCATAAAAAAAAAAAGCCCATCGACTTTTTCTACTATTTGCCGACTGCTTTCCGAGGTGGTTATAGTTAGTAGTGGTTTTTTAACAGCCATTATTAATTTTTCAATATTTTCTTTTTTGAAAAGAACCATACTGACACAGAAATCAAATCACATAAAGTTGTAACCTCGGTTGTAACTCAATACTAAACTATATTTTGTAAAATCAATCTAACATTATTTTCGATAAATTATCATTTATATCGATTTAATATCAAATAATTGCTGACAATTTGATTCGCTGAATTTACTGAAGTACTACCTACCACGATTTAAGATAATATTTATTATCTTAAATCGTGAGTACTACGTATAGTGTTCAGAGTTCATAGAAATCTTTACAGTTTATTGTAGACGATATCTAGATTGTTGATAATAAGTATACCTACTACAGGTATATAAAAACCCAAACAATATTATTATTTAATATTATCATTGATTATATATAGCAGGGATGGGCAACTCGTAGTAACTCGAGGGCCAAACTTTAAAACTTAAAATGATTGCTGGCCGGGTATAAAGTTGTATTTTTTATTGCTATATGAAACAAATTCATTACTTAATATATATTTTGTGCAGGGACGTCCCGAAGGGATGTCTCACCCCACTCCCCTCTAGGAAGGCAGTCGGCAAAATTAAGTTCAAATTGGCAAATTTATGTTCAATTCAGTCGACCAGTCGACAAATAATAAAAAAGTCGATGTCTCGACAAAGTATAAATTATTAGGAGATTGTAGTCGGTAATGGGAAAAAAGTTGATAACCTTTTTTTATATCTATGATAAGAACTAATATCTAAGTGTTTAATATATGTTTTATTATTGAAAATTTTTCTTAGATACAATTTACCTAGCTATTTTTACTATATTTGAAGTAAATTTTAGTATCTTTTAGATATAAAATATTTTAGATAAGATATTTTTTTTAAAGTATATTTTAGTATTATTTTATCCGGGTCGGATAAAAAGGAATGGCGGGCCGGATGTGGTCCGCGGGCCACCAGTTGGCCCATCTCTGATGTATAGTATTGATATATATACTATACCTATATAATCAATGCTAAAAAGTAAAAAAAAAAAATAAGTAAAATAACACTAAATAACATTTTGTTGTTAGGCACTTTTATAGTACCTATATATTTTTCATTCGATTTTTCGCCTCCTAAATGGTTTTTATATAGGGATATTAGGTATAGGTACCTATTTTCTTTTATTTTCCCACGTACATTGAAAATACAGTTTTATTGATAAGTCATTATTAGTCATAGGCGTGTCCAGACTTTCTTCGCGGGTCATGCACTCACCTCCCCCCCCCCAAAAAAAAGTTCAATATTTTTATTTTTTTTTTTTATCATTTTTCTCTCATAACCATAAGTAATTAATTGTTTCAAAATTCAAAGTACTAAATTCTGAATATATAAAAATTAAAAACATTAGTGACTCGAGTCTTTCATGAGCCATTGATGTGTTGCAAAGTTTTGTTTTCACGATGGCCAATTTTGAAATTGCACGTACGCACGAACTGCAGCTGGTCACAGGAATGGTGGTGAAAAGTACTATTACATTATAAAAATATACAAAAATTTGTTCTATCATTTTTAATTAGAAATTAATTAAATTATTAATCGCCTTAGAAGTTATAGCTGTTAATTTATCAATGAAATCTAAAATAAGGTGCACTTCGCTCGTCGTGTGGAAGCTCTTATCGGATAGGATACCTACCTATACTCTTGGTGGATGTATTGCATTTGAAAGCAATGATAAGTCATTGAACTCGAAAAAAACGATTTCGAGTGCAGCCTCAGTGTACTTTACATAAATATTAATATTAATGATGTTTTCAGTAAATTTAATATTATATTAAGAGTAATATAGTAGAAAAAATAAACATACTTGGAAAACCACTAGCTCCCTCGCTATACGCTCAAAATCTAAAATACTTTTTTCCCGACGATATTTTAAATTTAGCTAAACAAAATTAAAGTAATACACAACTAACGTTACATTAAATTTTTTTAGGTATTAAAATCTAATTTTACCAACTATTTGGACTTAAATACCTCAAAATTGATAATTTGTTGAAAAAATTTAAATGACTATAAAAAAAATCGTGACTACAGATTTTTGAATTTAATTAGAGTAACGTATATTTAACGTTGTATAAAATGTTCAGGGTCAAAACCCAAAATTACCCCTTTTAGAACGTATAGAAAGCTCGAAATCTAAAATGTCTATAAATAGCTCACAATTGAAGAAAATTTTAATTAACGAGAATATATTACTAAATTAAATATTCGTTGTAAATTTCAAGATTTTAAAGTTATTATTTTCGAAATTACGTAGAAATGAAAAATCTCGATTTGGCAAAATTGTATTTTTGCTGTTTTTTCGTCATTTTTGGGTAGTTTTTCCTTACGCATTAAAAAAAATAAAATTTGTAATAGTAAATATAATATATATTAGCCACAGACATATAAATGTCGTCATGAATGTATTTGTAATATAGCACAGAACATGGTAATTCAGACAAAATTTAAATTTGGGGCTGATTTTGCAGGTCGTGCCTGTGTTTGATATGAACGACACGTAGACACGCCTATGTAATATTAGTCGTACCTATACTTATATTTATTTTTATTATAATTATCTACCTTTAATACAGGATAGGTCTTTTGAATTGAGGTCCCCTAATTCAGTAGTGCGGTTTGTCACATTGATAATGGACACAGGGCCGTCCCGAAAAAAAGATTTTATTTTATTTATTTTTTTTTTTTTGGGGGGGGAGGGGTGAAAAAAATTATATACCTAATACTTCTCTTCAAAACATAAAGTAAGCAAAAAAAATTAACTTTCTTTCCATTTTGCGAACTACAATTCTAATAATTTATTGTTGCCAACTTAAAATTCCAAAATGCTTCATAAACGTGAGTGTTAATAAGCAGAAAAAAAAAAAGCATCAACTTTTTCTACTATTTGCCGACTGAACTAAAATTTAACAACAGAACCTAATTTTGTCGACTGCTTTCCGAGGTGAGGGGGTGAGACACTCCCCCCCATATACACCCCTTCCCTCGGGACGGCCCTGAATGGACACAGAATTATTTGCAGATTCGGAGTCTGTGTGTGTGTTCTTCCACAATCCACACAAACAGATTCATTAACATTTTCATGTTTAATCGATTAATCAAAACTAAAATAGGTATGGGTTTGTGAAAACATATTTAAATATTATAATTTTTAAACCACTTTTGAGAAGCTTGCCAAACAAGGCAAAGCCCCTTTTAAGTCTCCCCCTCAGCTATTTGTACACATTACAATATAAGTAGGTAGGTAACCTATACCTATTGTAGTGTTGTTAGAAATCGATTGATACATTCGAATTGGGGAGGCTTTACAATTTTATTTCATCTTTTTTTTTTCGAGATTTTTGAAAATGATAAAATGCTGAATACTTATAATAGTTGAGTATTTTTCAGTAAATTTATAGGTAGGTACGTACTATAATATTATATTACCTACACTATAAAGTATAAATTAAATCAATCATGCCTTGATTATGACGATTAGTGGAATATATTTCAACTTGGAAGTGGTTTTTCGTTTTATTTGCTCTTTACGAGTGTACTTTCATATCATCGCGAATAAAATATATCTATCAATATTATTATTCAATATCGTGATTTTACATTCGAAAATGATCAAAACTTGAATGTCGAAACCACAGAACAAAATAGAATGTGTATGAAATCAGAAATTATAACAGGTTAACAATATTTCCAACGTGAATGTCAAATAAAATAATTCGTGATATCTTTGACAACACTGTTTTAAACGATTTTAATTGCTTAGTTTATCATCAAACTGTTAAAATTTGTTGGTAAAAACTAAAAATATTTTTTGTTTTCCTTTTGTTAACCAATAACCATGATCTTAAAATTTTGTAAATTGCTTTTATAGCTATATTGTAAAATATTTAAATATTAATCAATGTATTGTTTAATATAATTATAAATTTCGATGGTATTCTATGCAAACATGTCTAAACGTGAATTTAAAATATTGGACACATACAATTATTCGTCAATTTTATGTTGCAAAAAATATAATTTTAATTTGTAGTCTTAAAAACTATTTCGAAATGGTAAGCGACCTTAATAACTAATAATAGTTCGAGTAATTCATTTATGAGGCCATTTAAAACGCATTTGTTCTCTTATCATATTTTTAAATCAGTTTTTGTGATGTCTTGTTTATATTAAATTGTTTACATACAATTTATGAATGAACTAATGTTTGATTTGTTTAATTTTCAGAACAAATTAAAATCATCTCAAAAGGATAAAGTGAAAAAATTCATGACGTTTACACAAGCGTCTGAAAACGTTGCTATTTTTTGTTTAGCCAAAAATGACTGGAAATTGGAGCAAGCATCCGATAATTTTTTTCAAAATCCACTTGAATATGATACTGTTAAAATCAACACCCAATTAGGCTATTCAGTAGATAAAAGAAAACTGGAAGCTATGTATACAAGATATCGAGGTAGAATTAATTTAATTTAATTATTCATACCTAAATAGGTACTTAAATTTCCATTTACTATTAAAATTATACTGAATACATTTATTTCCTGAAGTCTATCAAATTCATTAAAATATAATTTTATTTTGTATTAATACATTTGATATACCTAAATTAATTTATTTTACACTTTCTTTCCCATTTTTAAAGTTTTTTGTTTTTAATTTTATTATTTTATTTACTCTAATTATAATTTGTATATTGTTTTAGATCCAGCAGAACCAAACAAAATTAATGTTGAAGGTGTTATGCATTTACTAGATGAGCTTAAATTACCTCCTGATTCTATATTAGTACTTATTATTGCTTGGAAATGTCAAGCAGCAGCTCAATGTGAATTCACTAAACAAGAGTTTTTAAATGGAATGACTAAAATGGGGTAAATTTATATGTATATTTTAGTGATGTTACAAACTTTTTCATTTTCAAACTGAACCGAGGGTGTTCGGTTCAGTTTGAAAATCCAACTCAAAATTGAGAATATTCAAACTGAACTAATTACAAAATAGTGCTGTTCAAATATCGAATCAAGGAAAATAAAATTTGAATGTAATATTTAGAAAATCGCTAAAAAAATTTAAATATTTAAATAAGTAGTTTTTTTCTATTTTTAGGGTGGATAATAATATTTCCGTAATATATATATGAGTAGGTACTTATTATTGACAAATTTTCGTTATCGTTTATCAATATAATATGATATGATGTACTTATTAAAAATTATTTACGAATCATATACCCATGTTCCATAGTATGCTAAAAATATATAGAGTAGTGATGTTTATAAATATTTAAAATATTTTAAATTAGAATCGATCACTGATTATTCTGATGAGTTTTTGGCATTGGAAGTAGAAAATATACATTAATCATAATTTCTATACCAATATTCATGGTACGATACAAAAATAGATTGTTTTGTCATCTTATTGATGTATTATATACATACTGGTACTAGGTAAATTTATATATCAGTATTCAGTATTTGAACAATCATTTTTTTAGGGAAAAAAGAAGCTCTTGAATTGTCAACTTTTAAATCAATGAAGTGCTAAATTGTTTTTAATTTGAATTTTGGTTTGGGTAACATCACTAGTATATTTATTATAATTAGATATATACTTCGGTAGTTATAATAAAAAGTAAATTATTTGGTTTTTATTAGGTTTCTTACCTATATGTTTATAGGTATATTATATATATATATCAAGTGCATGGTATAATACTTCATGTTTCACATTTTGTAAATCATTAATGTAGTAGAACATACCTGCCAACATTATGTATGGTGTATAATTTTTTTTTTTTATTTTGTACAGGCTGCTTTTTACTCTTAACGAGTAAAAATATATTATAACAGTCTTGATAATATGTAAGTGTAGCAATGTAACTAAAACCTGGTTTAGTCCGATAAACTTTCCATAAACTAATTTTCAATTATAGTGATCATTAGGACCTGGCCTAGATGTCAATGACATGAATTTTTTTTTTTTTGAACATCTTAGACATCTTAAATTATTGAAGAGTTTTTTGTAATTTAGTGTCATTTTTAATCATTATATTTATATAGGTACACAATTTATATCAACTCTCGAACATAAATTCTGTTAATGGCGATAACACAATTGTCACCGCTATTGGATGTCATAAATTTTATTATTTTTTGACATGCATTTTGTTGTTAACTATGATTCCAAATTCCGATAGGGACAATTTTAGTTGTATTCGGGTTTTTGTTGATTACGTATTTATGTACCTGTGTTGATTTTTCAGTGTTCGAATTTTAAGAATATTTTTTTGGTTTTAGGTAATAATTAATATTTTAAAGGTCATTTTTTTGTTTTAAGTCATAAATGCATTTTTATAGGTTTGTTAATGTATCAACATATTGGTCCTAGTGATCATGAGGGTGGGTAGATTGGTTATAATAGATAATACATATAAGTATAAGTGCCAATTATTTCTTAACTGTACTAAAAGTAAGTGGAAAAAATTATTTTTCCTATAAAGGTCTTATATAGCCTTGGAATATATTTGTCAGATTTAGTTAGGTTTTGTTCAATCTATATTACTAGTCAATGGATTCATGATAATAAATAACCAACCAACTGCAATCTCCAAAATACTTTCTACCACCATAATTTACTATAAAAAATATTATACCCTACATAAAATTTGAATTATGTTTTGGTTAAATTTATAAAGTTTCAATTTTCAATATCTATTATTATATTTAAAAGAAAAATATTTTTAAAGGCATCTGATAAAGAAATTGCTTATTAAAAAATTAAAAATTCTGCTTTATACTTAATTAATTTTATAATAAAATGTTTGTAAATATTTATTCATGGCCTTTATTCAATAATAGGAATAAATAAAAAAAATCTGTTTAAATTACAATAAATAAAAACATGTAATATATTACATGCTCTTTGATTTTGTAAAATGTACAATACCAATTGATTTTCACAAAGATTATATCTGATTTGAAATTCAATCTTTATTGTGAGTAATTTAGTGTTTAATGTCTATCTATAAAAAAATGTTCTTATGAATGAATATAAAATTGACTATTAATAATTTATTTTATCATTTTATCTAGGTCCGATTCAATAGAAAAATTAAAAACTAGATTATTAACTTTAGAAAGAGAACTATCAGATCCATCAAGATTTAAAGATTTTTACTATTTTACATTCAATTATGCTAAAAATATAGGTCAAAAAGGTCTTGACCTTGACATGGCTATTACTTACTGGAATATAATTTTTGTTGGCCGATTCAGATTCCTTGATCTATGGTGCCAGTTCTTAAAAGTAAGTATAATAAAACAAAATCAAATATTGAATAGTAAAATGATTATTTTGATTTGATTTTAATTGATAATATGTAAACCATTTCTGAAGAAAATATTAAATATAATATATTTTAAATGAAAATTATTTATTGTATAATTATTTGCAAATATTTATTGTATTATCTACATTTTGAGAAAGTTTTTATATTTAATGATTTCTATTTTACTGTTTTGTATTTTTAAATACTAACCATGTTTTATAGGAACACCATAACAAATCAATACCTAGAGATACGTGGAATCTTTTATTAGAATTTGCTTGTGTCATTGATGATGAAATGGCAGATTATGATCAAGAAGGAGCATGGCCAGTTCTAATAGACGAGTTTGTTGAATGGGCTAGACCTATAGTATGCAGAAATAAATCAACCCATATATTATGTGAGACTTGATAATTATAAAAATGAATGTAAAATCATCACTCATCA
Source organism: Pemphigus obesinymphae (assembly GCA_025469235.1). Taxonomy (NCBI): domain Eukaryota; kingdom Metazoa; phylum Arthropoda; class Insecta; order Hemiptera; family Aphididae; genus Pemphigus; species Pemphigus obesinymphae. Next base: position 63,777 of record JAIPRL010000614.1, read on the forward strand.
GATACATATGTTTATAAATTATAATATTAAAAAATGTTAAACCTCTGTTTTAAATTTGATTGAGGGAGAATAACGTACGACTGCTCTGCTAAAATATGTACTTTGGGAATATTTATAAAACAAATGTTATTTAATTTTTATAGCCTAAATTATATTAACTTTGTATTCTTCGGCTCTTACAAGTTTTAATAATTATTTATTGTTTGAAGAGAGAGTTTTAAGGTCTCATTTTTTGTTTGTCACCTTACATTATGTTGCTATAGATTATTAAAATTATAATATAATTGATTGTTTATGTACATTTAAAAAAAATGCAAAATTCTGGTTCTGGCTTACAAAAATAAAAACTTAATTGTATATTATCTTAATAATTATAAAGGTACTTTTAGAATAATATATTATTCTCCTCTAAAGAAAGTTTATGACAATTATATGATTTAAAACATCTCTGGAAATATTTAAACTTAAATTTAATAAAAAAAAAAAAAAAAAAAATAGTTATTGACCTTCATTGGTGAATATAATGGACAAAAATATTTTATGTTTATGATTTTATATACATAATTCAATTAAATAGCAACAATGTTAAATTGTTTCTATTTTCATAAAATTACAATTATTAACTGTTACCTAATAAATATATTACAATTATAATTTAGAGCACATTTGATGATCTAAGTGGCTTAAAATAAGAGTGGTGAGATATTTATTTAAGTATTAAATATTTCACTGAATTTGTGTTTATATGTATAGTTTATAATAAATTGTGTCATATTTATGTATCGCATGGATATACGTGTATCATATGGCAATGATGAATGGATTAAATGAAAAAAAAGTAGAGGAATGGTGCCTTCTCAATTTAACCCTATGAATTAATTTAATTAGAGGACAATATAACAGGTTTTATACTGTTGACAATATTCTGCTATATATTATTCCTTGTGACTTTTAAAAATACTTATTACATATTTATAGTTAAGGCCGTTAAAATTATATAAAATAATAATTTATTATTTTCAACACATATTATCCAATAGCAAAAATATTAGTAATATTTAAAATATACTTTTTTATTGTATAGTAATAAATTAAAATAAAATAAACAAAAATAATAAAAATTGATTGGTATGTTAATATTGTAAACAATGAACAGTAGATAGAGGTACTTAATTATAAATTATAATAATATATAAAAATCACAATCATCAGTATTGTTCTTATACCTATTTGTTCAGGATGGATATATATTGCGTCATACTGTCCATTTTTATTCAACTGGTTAAAACGCATCTGTTATAAACAGATAGTGATTTGCTAGTCACTCTTCATTTTTAATGTAAACTTTATTTCCTCAAAAATACAAATTGTTTTATTATATTCATTGTATTATTATTTTATTGTTTGTCAATCGTTATATATATATTTTTTTAAGTAAATAGGTACTTGCAATATTATTTCAGTATGGATAATTTGAGCTCTATAGAAACATTAAGATAATAAATATTATTTATGAATGTTACACCTAAAAATAAAGATATGTACAAATAAAGTTTTATGTAAATATACAGAGCGATTTTTTCATAATGAGCCAAATTGTATCTTAGGAAAATATATACCTATATATAATGTATATGGAATTTTTTCAGAAAATTATTTGTATAAAACATAAGTAGATACTCCATTCTATATTTTTATATTTTAAAATATTTAATCGCGCTGCCTTATTTATTAAAACTATCAACTTTCAATTTTAAAATGGCAATCTGATTTAAATTATAAATTCTTAAAGGATATGTTTTTATGATAAGGTGTATGTTTTGGATTTTTAAATGTGATGAATATTTCCCAAATAATAACTAATATCTAAGCATTCAAATTTAAGATGCAGTGGACTGGAAAAGTACTGTAATTTTTCATTATCAATATATATTACGAGCTCGGAGTTAATACTATCCTACTTTTCCACTCTGGCATGTCATACATTTAAAATAATATTCGAGTATTAGGTATTCATCGGATTTAAAAAATCAAAACGTGAAAATTATTATAAAATTAATAAGTATTCTATATATATATTTTTAAAGCTTTATGAGCCATTTAGACTCTTAGCTGCCAAACCTATTTCCTTCTATCAGCCCCTATTTTACATAACAATTTGTACTGCACACAGAGACAAAACTATGATTTTCAACACAAAGTAAAACTTGTTAAAATTATGCCCAATTACATGAATTTTCTACCAGAAAATGATAAATTCACTTTCAAAACCAAAACCACAATAAGAAAAAAGGTAATTCATATAATTTTTCCCAAAAAATCACACCGGTACAATATTTAGTTAGATCATGGGTGTATTATTAAAAAAAAATAAACCTTCAAACATTTTACGCCTTCCAAAATATTTATGCCCTCTCATCCCTCCCAGAAAATTACGATTGGGGATTAAACCCCAGTTACCCCCCCACCCTCTAGTTCCATCTCCGACTGCACACTTTTACTATACGGATATCCGGATAAGTGATTAGATTACATCACGGTTATTTTCATTACTATATTTGTAGTGGAAATTTTTAGAAAAAATTCTTATTAAATATACTTGTATAATTGTATACTTACACAAAAAAATGTATTGATAACTACAAACTTTTTTAATTTGTACTACACGTTTGCATTTTCGTATTGTTCCAATTTTTTTTAGAACAAAATAATGTAAAATTAGGTTGATGACCTTTTTTTTTTTAATTATAACTTTTAAATTGCACTTTCCGTCCAGGACCTCTGTAACCACCTCTGATTGACGTTATTTTTTTTTTGGAACAAAAAATTATGGTGCAGTTAAAATGTGGTGGTTGAGCTTAGTATGTACAAATATAATAGTGATATAAGATTATAATAATTTCTTAAATAATAGGTAAGTATCTATTATTAATTTCGTTCATTACTTAACACAGTGTTTCCAGTGGCGCACACAAATTTTCTGCAAGGGGTGTCAATACATACTCACCACCTATTAAATATACGTACACAATTTTTATAGTCAATTCTGATACTTAAATAACATTCATAATAGTTTATTATTACTCGAGTTTTCCACTGCGTGTACAGTCACCATATTAATATAAATTGTAATACAAACAATATACGAAGCATTGGTGATATTTCTTTTTAGTTTAAAAAAAACTAAATTATTTATTGATATAAAGGTGCGTCCACACCTTGCAAACGTTTGGGAAAACATTGTTTTTCCAACGTTTACGTTTATCAAATATATGTATCAACAACAAACATTTATTTGTTCGCCTAAATGTCTGTCGAATATAAACGTAGGTAATATAATATATTTGTAATTATGACGTCCCCAGAGCAAGTTGCCTGTATTGGAGCTTTATTTGTAATTATCGTGAAAATAAAAAGATGACGAGAAACCGGGAAAGAAAAACTATATATACCTATTACAACTTATATGCTGGTAAACGTTTCATCCATCGACGTTATAGATCTGCGTGCTGGTGATTTATTTAATAATTTAACAAAAATGTAAAATTTTGATTTGACTGTATTCGAATTTTTATTAAATTTAATTGGTCGAAAAGTTTTTAGAAAAAAAAAACATACATACTTACTTTCGTGAAAGTATTTCCATATCTGCGGGTTTAGCAATCGCACTACGATTTTTATATCTTATCTAACAATATTCTTTCGATCAGATGGAAATTTCAAGCGAAATACACAATGTGTTTAAATGCTATTTTCAATATTCAGTGTTGGGCAGTACCAAAAGATACAAGATACAAGTGTTGCACTTACGTATACAACCCCCTTCTTTGCTTAGCTAAGTTTGGCGTTCCCTTTAGTATGTAGTATACCTCTTTTCCATTTCTAAATGTTTAATTAAAAGTTGAGACTGAATTTGTTCTTTTGTACATAATATTCAAAAATTAAATAAAAAATGGTATTTATAAATTGTATGCAAGATCTATGATCTCTATCTAGAACCTTTTCGATTTTTCTTTGTTTTCCAGACATTCTCTCCTTGGCTGGAATACCTATAGGTAATTAATATGCGTATTTTAAAGTTATAACCATACAGAGTATGCACATTATACATAAATACATATATACGTCCGTGATACATTTTTACAAATTAGGTCAATAATAACATGGATTAAAAGTTAAATTTATACAAATATTTTAAAATATAACGAGCTGGGGTGCGTGACGTCGATCCGCGAGTGGCGCAACACCTACTATATCTGCAGGGACGCCGTCGTTTTCTGGTTGTCGCGGGCAGGCGCGTCTAAATTTCCGACAACCGACGGGAACGGACGACCCGTGTTGTGCCGCTCGCCGATGATGAATCGCGGAAAAAAAGTCTGTGGCAAAGGAGTTTTAGAAAAATAAAGTCTGCGCGGTAAAATTCCTAATTTACAAATATAAGATACAATACAGCCTATATACGCAGTGGTGTGTCGAAATACCTATTTTATCGAAGCACTTTTCTAGTCCTCCCCACCCCATCACACCGTTGAAAATGGATACAATTGAGTACTTATTTACACATTATTACTGTTTGTAAAAACACGCATATATAATATTTTATTACATATTCATACAAAATGTACCTATAGGTACTTACCTATATTTATATAAAATATTTTGTAATATGATTTATTTTGCAATATTTCACCGCAGACTCTTTTTCTAAAAATTATTTTACTTTATTCATAATAATACGACACAACTATGATGACAATTATTATTCTAAGCAATATACCTATATATATATAATTGTCAAAATTAATAATAATACAATTAGAAATCGGTTAAATACAAATAAAATATCGCTATTTTTCATTAATTACATTTCTTTTATTGTGCATCTGTCATATTTTATAGTTTATATTATAGGTACTTATTTATATTTTAAGATTTTTTTTTTTATTTGTAATATAATAATATTGTTAGTATAGGTAGGTAGGTACCTATTATGTTATAATCTAATACACGCATATATATAATTTATAAAATTTTATTAATATTGGCACCTTATATAGGTAGTAATTAATTTAATGTATATATATTATAATTATTATTTAACATTTAATACAAATTGCAAAACAAATTAGAAATAATAATTTAAATTAATAATAAATGTTAAATAGTCGTACCTTGTATGTTATATTTTTAGGTAGGTACCTACTTTTTTTAGTATCTTACCCAATTACCCTGTGAATATAGTTATGTTTATAAAGAAAATACTTGAGATAATTTTATTTGCTAAAAATGTTTGTCGAAATGTTTGGCGAACAATTTTGTTTGGTACATAATAACAAAAAACATTTTGAAATGCGTCCACACCACGGTTAACTACTCGCGTCCACACCGACACTGACCAAACATTCAACGAACGTTCGAACAAATATTCGACGAACGTTATTGTTAGTTGTGGACTATGAAGATTTTTATTGGCCATAGGTTAACATTACATTTTTACATTTTACATATTAACATTTATTTATATATTTACATAGTAATGCATTTTCAAAATATTATCGAAAGTAAAAATTGTTTTCCATTGTTATGAAAACGCTATTAGGTAATAATTGTAGTTTAAAAATATGTGTAGGTAATAGCACGGTTAAAATATAAGTACAGTACCTATTATTCGTTTGTAGCAATATTTAAGAATACCTATTCTGTGGCAATATATTCTGTAACTTGATAAGACCTGTTATCGACAACTTTCGGTTCGTAAGATAACGAAATGACTACTATCGAATAATTCAATCGATTCAATCGAAAAATCAATAGAGTGATTTATTGTAACAGATTTATAACGAATGTTATCGTTAAGGTATCGAAAATATCCGATATAGTATCGGGCGTTATCGAATGACGAATTTATAAAATACATATTATGTTATAATTTATCATTATCAGTTATCACGCATTATTTGGTTCACAAGCTCGAACTTATATTTCATTTTTATGATGATTAATGATTACCTACTTATGAGTTATGAATATCATTAGGTATATCATAGTGTTTAATGTTTATATAAATATTTTTTTCAAAATTATGGTGTACTTTTTGGATTGCGAGTTGGATATCTTAGAAAAAAGATTCAGCAAAATTGAGACATTTAATTAATAATATTATATTTTACGTTAAACGAATAAATAGGTACATTGAAAAAATAGTGTTTTATAAAAAGTACAAGTATAGGTAGGTGCATAGAGTTAGAAGCCGCTCTCTTTATAATAAAATAATTATTATTTATTATAGATAGGTAATAATCAAAATAAAAGTTTTGTTAAATATAAGTAGTGAATTATTATCATATTAACTAACAAACAATTGAAATAAAACAACTTGGAAGACCTGTTTAGTGAAATGAAAGATGGACGCTTAAATTTTGAGTACCTACATATATAAAACGTATAAGTTTTATTATTTTGTAATTTTCGGTTTATGTAAAACGTAGGTAGGTATTTATATTTTTCCATTTGGTATTAATTTTGGTTTAATAAATACCTTTTAAATTGGTACATAATTAATATTGTATTCTATAGCTTTTGAAAAATGAATCATTTTTAATCGCCTTCCTAGTTTTTAAGCCTATACGATCCGCCACTGCGTAGTACGTACGATTGTACGAATAAAATAAACAACATGTTTATATTGAAATTTGAAATAGTTGTAATATTCTAATCTTTATTGATAAACGATGAGAATATATTATAATAATAATAATTAATAATTATTATATATAAATATTAGTAAATATTTACTATTTAGTATATTAGGTAGGTATATAGTGCGAGTCTATATGAATTATATAAATGATAAATATATAATAAATAATAGAATAATAAAATTAATAGGTATATACAATCACTAGAATAAAATATATAATTTTTTTTTAAATACTTGTTTTGTAGATAATATAATATCTATTTATGAGTGTTATTACAAGTTACAACTCACAAGTATTCATAATGTCGGTTTTCGATAAATGCTGAGGGGGGGGGGGGAAATAATTTTTTCATTTATATTTCATACATACAATTTACTTTTAGGTTTCTAAATATAAGTTTAGACAACTTATATCCTCAATGTTTTTTGACCATTATTTTAGATTCTGAACGTAGCGTGGGAGCTATAGTGGTTTATTTACAATAATGATGTTTATTTTTATTTTTTTTTTCTGTGTTAACAAACTTTTTACCAGAAGGAGGGCTCCGATCTTTATAAGATTATATCTTGTTTTCTGTAGCAAATTGTATTTATAGTTGGTAAGTACTTCAAAAAGATTATTTTTCAATTTTCTCAATAGTTTTTTAATTCGTAAGGAAAAACTACCAAAAGATGATGAAAAAGGACAAAAATATGATTTCGTTAAATCGAGATTTTTCATTTTTTTGTCATTTCGAAAATAATGACTTTAAAATCTTGAAATTTACATGAATATTGAATTTAGTAACATATTCAAGTTGATTAAATTATTTTAAATATTTTTACAATTTTCAGCTATTTATAGACATTTTAGATTTAGAGGTTTCTAAGTCCTAAAAGAAGTAATTTTGGGTTTTAGGACTTGGATATTTTGTTCAACGTTAAATATACGTTCTCTAATTAAATTTAAAAATCTCGAAAATCCGTAGCTGCAATAATTTAACTAAATTTAATAAAAATCGACGGGAAAAAAAGTGGTTTATTATTTTTTCATTTTCCCTCTTAACAAATTTTCTACCAGAAGGAGTGCCCCGATCTTTACAAACCTACCTTATTTCGGGTAGAAAATTGCATCTAGTTGGTACTTTAAAGAGGTCGTTATTCGATTTTCTCAATAGTTTTTTAATGCGCAAGAAAAAACTACAAAAAACCAACTATTTGTTATCTATGCCAGTGGCTTAGACAAAACATATTGGAATCATAATTGTTTATTTTTAATAATTCATTATAGACAATATAGACACTTTAGTCATATATAATAAAATAATGCAAACAATAAAGATTTAAAAAAAAAAGATCAAGGGGGGTGATCCACCTATCTACCCTTCTCCATAAAACCGCCACTGCAATTATTATAACTTACAAGTAGTACCATTGATTATATATTACTTATATTATTAATATATAATCAATGGTAGTACCTACTCGCAACATCATAATCAGAGGACAACCCGGTCGTATATTTTTGAAATTATGAAATAAACAAATCCTTGAAATAATGTATTATAATAAATATAATTCATAAGTTGTACCGTTTAGGATAAAAAAAATCAATAAATGTCCTATGATGTACTTATATTTGTATAAATTAATAATTCTGATCGAATGAAAGCAATGAACAATAGGTATAAATGTGTAGGTACATACCTATATAAATAAATACATATAATTACTAATTAGGTAGTACCGTTATAAATAATATAAAAAACATAATTGTTATAGTTGTTATACTAATATAATATAATAATTATATTATTGTTTGGACACGCGTATACATTATTATAGTTACGATAAAATATAACCTAACGCGTATTTTCTTATAGTATTAATTATTAATTAAAAATATACACGAGTCACGACGCGTGCGTTTTTAACGTACTTTGTTGTGGCCATTGCCATTTAAATACACGTGTTGCGTCATGATAATGACGAGCGTTGTCGACGCGCCAACGCGATAGTTGCGTTGCGATTTGTGTAACATATATAGTGTAACATATAATATATCATATTATACTAATCTATGTATTTAGTTCTAAATAGTTGCGGACGTTAAAGTGCGGAGTCAGCTGGCTCGCTCTAACAAATTATACCTATACGTTACGTTATCAAACTCGACACCTGTATTTATTTATTTTTTTTTCTAAAAACGCTTATTTGACCCGGATGTGCACACGGTGTGCGAGCTTTTAGGCAGGCCAATTTTCTCAATATTTTTCTCCGGGCCGTTTTAAAAAATACAGGCCATTTTTCATTCCAATGCTACGAAAATACTTATTTAAAAACGTAAATGATATAAAAAAAAAATCATCGAATTCTTTTGTAACTATATATTACGAAAATACTTCTTTAAATGCACTATGCACACTCTGCCCTCCCCCCAAATGATACCGCTGATTGTAAAGTTGTAAAATTGTGTGTAGTACAAAATTTGATCTATATTCAATCGTATATAGATACAACAGAGTAAATAGCGTTGAAATATACTTTAATATAATGTGTATAAAAAGGTAGGTAGGTAGGTAGGTAATAAAAAGTTTAGAGTTATGACTATTATGAGTTAGATCCTGCGGTCTGCCATGGTGTTTCACATGCCTATAAGTCCATTTTTTTTCCCCGAATTTGAACTTCAAAATCCTAAAGGCTAGAAGTATACAAATTATATGAGTCTACATTACTTAAGTCTGATTTTTAATTTTTACAAAATATAGTATAATATTATTTATTAATATAATATTATAATATTATTATCCCAAAATCTAAATATTAGAGCGCTAAATATAGCTAGCTAGGTATACTACTAATCTTATGTTTACTACAAATTTAATACATGTACAATGTATTATAATCTACGTAGTACATACGAGTAAGTAGGTAGTAGGTATTATATATATATATATATATATATATATATATACTATATAGTCATATACTGTAAGACCTCCCCACCATTGGCCTATATTGGCCGTGTTTTGTTAATAGAACATTTTCCTCCCATATGCGGACTTTTCCCTCCCATATTAAAATTTATCATAAATAAAAATAATTCTAAATTTTTAAAAAATGTCATAATAATAATACTTTTAAGTCTCGAAATATAAAATAAATTCATCTATTGAACTAATATAATTTTCACTGTACAACTATAAGCTCTAATTTGTTGCTCAGTCATCAATTTTATCTTATCTCATAAATATGTATATATGTATACCTATTATAAATATATATCTGTGGTATACCTGTTTATTTAAGGCGATTGTAAGCAGCCATTTGTTGTGTATTGTTGTGATTTTCAGGGTTGTCCCGAACAAAGATTTTTTTTTTTGGTGGGGGAGGAGGGGAGGTGAAAAAATTATTTTCTTCAAAACATAAAATAAGCGTAAAAAAAAAAGTTAATCACCTTTTTTCCATTTCGCCGACTAAAATTCTAATAATTTAATGTTTGCCGACTTCAAATTTCGAAAAATACTTCATTGCTGCATAATTTCCCGACAAAATTCTGAAATACTTCATTCAAAGCGTGAATAAGTAGAAAAAAAAAAGCCATCGACTTTTACTATTTGCCGACTGCTTTCCGAAGTTGGGGGTGAAACTATGCCCCCCCTCAGGACGTGAGTATTGATATTCACCATGATATTCAGTAGCGTAGCAAAAGGGGGCAGAGGGGCCGTTGCCCCCCATATATAAAAAAGTTATACTATTACCGCCTCGGATAAAATAAACAATCATCGTCAGTGTAAACATGTATAATTAATTTGTAACATCTCGTATAATAATAAATAATACTCAAAGGTTACATTTTTGTAATGTATCAATTTATTATATTTATATTATATTATATTATCATTCTGCTATAATATATATTTGAATTATTAATTTTTTTTTTTAAATCGTACTGTATTCATATTTTCCACTTGCTTATAGCGCTCTGTATAATATAATATTAGTAAGAACTAAAAAGTGTACCTCAAAATAATTCTATAAATTATACAATCTTATAGGATAATAAAATAATAATTGTTATTAATTATCATATAATAGGATTGAAAAATTATCGTGGATTTTATAAACATCTAAAAATAAATATACCTATATGAGTTTTTAATTGCTGCATCTGAGTCAGTCATGGACTTTGTTTACTTCTGAAAATATGAAAAAGTACATTATTTTTATTTTATACTTAACTTATTTTTATGCTGTTTTTTTAAAAAAAAATATTGATAAATATTAAAAATATTGTATAATACTTTATCAAACAAATAAGACTATTATCTATGGCTATTATATTAAATAATTTATTCCATTAAAGTATTAAATAAATGTATATTTACATTATATGTTTTTCTTGAGTTGATTAATTTTGATGTACCATTTTGATCCCATTAGTGAAAAGTAGTTCCTGTGCCACTGATGATATTAATATCTAAATAGTAAATATAGTGACATCCATTGTCTTGTCTCCTCTATATCCCGATACCACACTCTGCCCCGCGTTTCCATGAAATTTATATTTTATTTATTTAAATGATTAAATTTATTCATATATTAAAATTTATATAACATAAAATAGGTATCTACGTAATTATTTTTACTATCGAAAAATTAAAAATTGTGTTTGGGACTTTGGAGGAAAAAGTCCGTGTATGGGAGGAAAATGTCCTGAATTCGTATACCACACAGCAGTGACGAAGCGGTCATGAGAGACAATGAGACAGTGTCTGCCCTATTTTATATTTGAAGAAATATTAATAGAATAGTTAATTTAAAAATAATTAAGAATTTGGTATAAATATCAATGGAAAATTGATCGGGGTTGGGGAATACCCAAAAATATACGCAGTGTAACGATAGTATGAGACGATGTCTCTAGTATTTATCTTCTCATATCGATTTATTAATATTAATATATATTAATTAAATTAAATTATATTAATATTTTATTAATATTTGTCATTCGTCGGCGGCGACCGGTTTTCACCAGGAGTTAAAACGGGTTGTAGATAGGGTAACCAAGAAAATTTGGAAAACGGTTTCCAACCCGTTACCCAAAACTCGAAAAAATCGAAACCGTTTTCGGACCCGTTACCCGAAACCCGGGAAAATTTAACCAGTTTTTATACTCCCGCCTATAGTTCATATTATATATACTATATCGACTATATTTTGGTATACGAGTAAACCCATAATTATAATTCACGGTGCTTGAATGTATTGTCAGACTTCTGTGGTAGGTATATTTCGCAATTATTTGAATTGAATTAATTATGTAGTTGTGACGTGTGAAACCCGTTACAGTCTTATAAAAATTAAAAATCCGAGAATAGTAAGTTCATTACTTGATTTTTACTTCATAATTAAATTTTTGAAAAAAAAAAAAGTCAAATCATGAATCCGGTACCCGAAACCCGGAAAAACTCTAAACCGTTTTCGGACCCGTTACCCGATACCAGAAAAAAATGAACCCGTTTTTACTCCTGGGTTTCCACCCAGCTACCTAGCCGTAGTCGAACAACGCCATGTTGGCATACAGAGTGCCAACATTTATTGACTATTCATTGTCATACACTTTTACGGTTTACCGTGTTATTTGGAGTAACGATGTATACATAATACAAGTTTTTGTCCATCAACACGGTACGTTTACCTCGTGTTTCCGTGTTATGGCGACCACGTATTTCTATGCGAATAATAACCATTTATTATTTTACTATATCTACTGTGTGTTTACTGTGGCGGCATTTCAATTTTTTTTTTTTAATTATGCCTATTTTTATATAGGCCACAACTCACTTTCAAAAAAAAATTTAATGCCGCTTTAAAGACGTAAATAAGCAAAGAAAAAAAAAAAGGTCATCAACTTTTTCTAACTATAGGTTGGGCCTGAACACGTTAGAGTTTGGGAAATAAGAGGATGTAAAACTGTTAATTTATTTATTTTTATAACCTTATTACAATTTTACAGAAAAAAAAAAATGTATATTATATATTAAACATTTCTCAAAATAATAAAATATTATTAATAACAAATAAAATATATTACATTAGGCATATTATAATCATATAAATAAAAATAAAAATGTTTAAAATATATTATATAGATGTACTGGCGTAGGTAATATATACGTATATTATATAGATATGGTAAACTGACAAAATCGCCCGGTGTGAATGTGGTAGGACAAAATTTCTCCTCCCCGCAAAAATTAAACAATATAAGTAATGCAAAAGGTTTTAAAAATTTCTTAAATACGAGCATACACGGTAAAGTGTAAGTGCAACCAAAGGAATAAGTCTACCTTTGAGACGCGTCGAACAATAATTTCTTTAAAGTTTATACAATTATATTAATAATCTTCAGTACCTATAACTATGCCGTGTTATTTTTTTCGTCCCAAAACCTCGTTCAATCTTTGGACAACGTATAGGTACCTACCTAATAAAATAAATAATAATACGGTCACATTAAGGGCATAGGAGTGGTATTTAAGCAAATATTGTCTACTTGTATATTTGATATTCACGCTTCATTAATTTTTATTTTATTTATTTTTGAGGGATTTTGTCCTGCCGCAAATTTATATGGGAGGATTTTGTTCCGTAGATTATATAGTAATATACCTAGTATATAGTCTACATAGGTATCAAAATATTTTATAGGAGTGAAATTAATTAATAAATAGTATCCGATTACATAATTTTATTCAAAACATTACATATTACATAAAAATAATTTATATTTGAAATATTATAAAATAATAATTATATACCTAGGTAATATCTCATAGTATTTCAATCACATGTGCTGAAGTTCATTTGTTAAAATTATTATTTTTTTATCATTTTGTGACGTAACGGCATGTAGGTATATACCTTTTGAAACTCAAGCATTGGAAATGTATAGTAGATAAATCGTGAGTTGACGAAATATTAATAATCATATATAAAGATCATGTATAAAGATTATTGTTTTATATTTATATAATGTAGGAAAAAAAATGTAAAATATGTAATTATATCGATCACAATAATTAGATTTTTGATAATTTGATCCAGATATCTTAAAAAAAGATACACGATACTGGAAAAAAAATGTTGGTATCTAGATACTATATAAGATAGGTACTATCAGAATACCTATTATGTAGGTCACTGAACTAAAAGTTCAGTGATGTAGGTATATATAATGATACAATAGGTACCTATACAATTTTATGTATTTATATATCTGTGATACATACTGCACAACCCTGGGAATTCCAGCATAAAATTGTGGTTCGAATTTTAAGGACAAAATAAGTTAATTTAAAACATCAAAAGACGACGACGATATTGTGTAAAAATATACTTGTTTCAAAATTAAAACGTAAATACGAAAATTCATGTTTTTCATTGATATAATAAATAATATATAAGTATTTATAATATTGTCCTAAAATATTTTATTTTGTGCAAAATTCGTTGGTGTAATTATCTCTACAGTAGTAACGTTATTTAATTTTTAAAAATAGTAAATCGTAAATTATATTTACTGCGCAACGTTCTGTGTTTCTGCAAGAGCGCAAATCACAGTCCGCATACGCCCTTGCCCTTCACGTGGCGCACTGGCACGCGCTTACGGATTGCTACGTATTTGTGTTATATGTTATTATGCGAATCGTGCGTTTAAAATGACGTCATAGATCGTCAGAACCGGGAGAGAGCAAAAGCATAAAAAACAGATTTATACAACGGTATCCCTATATATATATATATATACAGTGTATCAAAACCCGTACGAAAATAATAACAAAGCTGTGGCGATGACGTTTTTATGTGCAATGATGTCATGTACTCGTAATAATATATAGGTACAATGGATAGATAGTAATTACTAATTAGTAGGTATATTCTGTGGATAATACAATAAATTTGTATCGCAGAACACGGATTATAATAATTAAATAATAAATATTTAATATAATAATGCGTGTTATAGTATATAAATACATTAATAATAGGTATATATTTATAAATTTATACACCTACAACACACACACATTAGAAAAACACGTTCTATCTCGACATCAGTTTAATGAGGTGGAAATTAAAAAAAAACCATTTACAGTAAACATAACAAAAATCGCTCTACACCTATAGTGTTAATTTTGCGTTTCGCGTAACATTTTTTTTCTGTTGTCCTATATTACAGTGAACGGTTAAAAATTCGGGAAACTGTTTTGGATACACCCAACTATTATCTATAACCCGAGTCCAAAAGTCAATGATAATACTACGTATTGTGATTATTGGGAAACTCGTGAGATCACTGTACGGTTAAACGTGGTAAAACACCGCCTCGTTGGCAACGATCCGGTCGAGAAATGCGATTTTAACAAAAACGTGGAAGAGTGCCGGTGTGCGCGTTTAACGTCCGACGTATTAAAACATTACATTGTATGATATGCGACTATACTTAAATGGACAGTAAAGGCCAGTGGCCACAATGCCACGTCGGTTTATCTCTTCGACTTCCAAGGCCATTTCCTGTCCTCTTTATTATTATTATTATTTTCTAGTCGTATTATTATTTATTATTGGACGGCGGTCGCCCCACCGCAATACCATTACGGACTGCGGCGTACATGTCGGCCGACAAACGGACAAATTTGACGATCGAGCAGGTGGTGGAAAATGGACGAGAGAGGGAGAGCGAGAGAGCGAGAGAGCGAGTGAGTGAGTGACCGTGAGAGAGTGAGAACCGAGAGAATAGACGGACACGGTGGTGGTGCGTAGACAGTGTTGTCGCGAGTCAATGACGGCGACGGTGGCGTCGCCTACACTCGTTCCCGTCTCGCGGTCACACTGCCGACGGTGTACCACCCACTCACCCATCCCCCCGGAAAACGACCAGTCATTGTGCGTGTGCGCATGCTCGGACTCGCCGTCCTTTTGTGCGCCGTTCGTGTTCGCTACTGATATCATACGCGTTTCTGATTTGTCGTCATTTCGCCCGACGAGTTGGACGAGTGTTGCGTGGCTCCGTAGTAGTAGTGATTAAGGTTTTTTTTTTTTTTTTTTTTTTTTTATATTATTATTATTCCTCGTACCGTGGTGTGTAATACGTTCCGCCGTGCGTGTCACTCTCAACCGTGCGCGCTCATCCAGTACGGTCCGTTTCGGTACGTGAAATCGTCGCAACTGTGTTTCGGGTACAGTGCAAAGGTTTTACCGTCGTATTCGACAGATAAACCGACAAGAGGAACCGCTGGCGACGAGGACACACCACCGCGCACGGAACTCGGTGAGTACGACGACGACGACGACGACGACGCCGCCGCCGCCGCCGCGCTGGCGGACATATTTAATTTTTCGGGGTTCTGCCGTCGACGGGTACGGCGGTCGCCATTTTCTACGGCGTTTTCGTCGGGGCTGTGCCCCGTACGCCGTCTCCCCGGGGGTTTTCCACGGAAAACGGGACGGTTTTCGTCGGTCGTCTCGCCCGCCCGCCCGCACGGACGCGACGGCAGCGAGGCCAGCGCACGGCGCACGTCCTTGACGGACCATAATAATCTATTGTCGCCGTATATATTTTTTTTTTTTTCTTTACCCCGCAAGTGGCGGATCCGCGGTGTCGAGCTTTTCGTTTTCCGCGCCTACCACGAAACTCGTATTATTATTATTTATTATTTTCACCGTCGGGAAATTTCTCTTCCAGCCATCCCACCTCTCCCCCCACCCACCCACTCGTAAACGGTGTTGTTATGTAAATTAGGTTAAAAGCGGCCGATGGCTACACGTACGTATTATCGTCTTCGCCGTGGCCGTGTTTGACGGAGAGAAAAAAAAAAACCGATGGCCGCCCGATTGTACGTTTTCCGGGTTTCGACGAATTTTTACGATTTTGATCGGTAGGTAGGTACGTGTCTTTCCGGTCGGTCATTATTTTCCCGTCGGCAGTTTGCGTTTGTCTCTGTAACATATTATATAAAATCCACCGGGAAGTGTTCTGGTGCGTCTGCAGACGCGTTGTTTCCATCAATTGGCCCGTGCCTACTTCGTCGGCCAACCACGCAATTTTCTTTGTTGTACTCCTTCATTAATAATGTGTGTTATATTATTTTAAGACGTAACTCCCTGCAATGGTGCGCAATTGGGTAAATCGGGCCGCCACCATGGCCGTTTCGCCACAAACCATTCGTGGGCATCTCTCCACTGTTGGTTATTCGAAAATTTACAATTTTTTTTCCTATACATTTTCGTTGTGTAGGTACGGAAAAAAATTATTACGTCGTTATTACGGTACAGTTATCCTTATCGCGTTTTCTATACGTAGGTACACCATTTGTCTTGTAATCGATTTCTGTTAATGACCTCCATATTAAGTGACCAATGACAGATGGAAAGAAAGATGATTAACAAAGAAACATACACCGTGTGTGTGTGTGGTAATCGTGTCGAAAAAGCGTAAAGGTTATATATGATAATGTTCTTTGTTCGAAATTCGTATCGCGAAAATTGAGGAAAATCGTCATTAAAAATTTTTTCTGTTTGCTTTTTTGTTGTTTAACACTTGTTGTGTATATTAAAAATAATTGAAAATCGTATGTGCTTAAATTTATTTATTTATTTATTTTTTTTTGGAAAGCTGTGCAAAAACTCCCTGGGTAGTCGTAAATTATCGAACCCGATATAATATTATGCCTGAATTTTTTTCTTTTTTGTTGAATTATATACAAAATAATAGTACGTTATCTCGTACGCACCAATACAATGTTCATTATACATTTATATGGTTGTTATTTAGGCCATATTTAAATAATTAACGAATGTTCATAGGTTATTTATTTCCTTTCAGATAACAATTTTTACTTCATCAGTGTTATTGATATTGAGAGATACTTGGGCTGTCCATTTCGATTGATTTCAATTATAAACGAGTAAGTATTTTTTAAATTTCTTCTAGTAATATTTTTCTACTTATTATTCATCATGTAGTATTTACTGTTCTAGAATAGGTAGTCGTTTATTTGAAAATTAAAGATTGGTTAGGTACCTAATAATAACCAAAATTACCAAAAATAATAAATTATACCTTGCTATAAACTTTTGTTTAATTACCTACATGGAATTGCACACATATCTATGTTCTCTGCAGTAATTTAGCAGGATTGTGATATAGATAGATAGGTATGACATTAGTATGCACATTTTTTTGTTTTAAATGTCCTTGAAATTTTTTGTAAATATTCTTCAATAACTATTATTAGTTAAATGTGAGGGGTAAACCACTATGATAATCAGTGTACAAAATTTCGATAATCATGATAATCACTGATAATCTTCCTTATATTATGTAAATAATTCCTTTAAGCATCATAGATTGTTGTTTTCTTCTTATTAAATTTATATACAATAGGTGTAAATGTGTTAAATATAATATATATACTTGCCTATTAATTTGATCAGGTAATCATTTTATTTTAAGAACATTTTTAAAATGTAATCAAAATACATAGGTAGGTATTTATATTCAAAAGTTTTAGAAGTTTTGAAGTTTCAATAAATTGTATTTATAAAGGTACTTTACTTTTCTTCAAAGATATTTGAATACAAATATTAGAAACTGAAAATTTTTAACATTAAAATAACTATATTATAGGTAGGTAGATATTATAATAATATAGACAAATAAAAAGTGTTTGAGTATTTAAAATATAGTTAAAAACAATTTTTTTAAACTATTTGGAATAAATTTGATTAAAAGTACTTGCAATTTTAATGTAATATTTGAAAAGTTACCTAAAAAGACGGTAATTGACAATTATGTATCTACAATATTATTAATTATTATGCATTTTTCATAATTTAACTATAATTGATAATCATAGTAATCTCGCGATAATCACTGATAATCTTTGATAATCTAGAAAATTATGATAATCAGTAATCTGCTGTACTAAATACATATTAGTGGTTTACCCCTCGGTTGAATATTAGTAGGTACCTAGCTCAATATTAGGTAATTACCTAAGTATTATCCGACCACCCAAAATAAACATTCTATACCTACCAACAATTTAAAATTTTTTTTACCTAAACATTTCTATATTAAAATAACAATCCATAGTCCATACATTACAATAAAATGGCATGCAGTGGGTGAAAGTATAATTATATATTATAAATATAATATTATAAAATTATTTTGAGCAAGGCTCGGTATAATATTTATTATATATAGATTATATCTACATACAGAGCAGCTATTAGTTATTTTAAAAGAATCTGAATTTATAAAAAAAAAACCAGTCATAAAAGGTAGTTTTTCTTTACGTTTAAGAAAACTACTGGGAAAATGAAAAATTATTGTTTAGAACCAATACTCACATTCCAGAAAAAAATTTAAATAAATATTGTAAAACCAGTAGGTTGCTTACTACGCTCAAAATCTTAATTATATAGTTAGGTACCAACTTGTGTAGGTATGTTAAAGTCTTACATATTTTATAGATACCAACATTTTTGCTTAGCATTCCCATTTCTTTTTGAACTAAGTTTATATAAAAACCTAGTTGGGTATAATAAAATATACAAATATTGTCGTCTGCGAGACCAAACTTCCAAAACCTATATGAAAAACTAATTTATAGATTAAATTAATTATTTTGTAGCAATAAAAAAATACTTATAATGTTCGTGAAATGTTAATTGTACAATTAAAAACAATTGCAACATAATATGTATAATGTTTTATATATATATAAATACATATATTATTTAAGGTTTTAATTGTCACATAGGAGAATTTTAATTTTTGAATTGTTATATTTGAATTACATATAAAATTTCAAAAATTTTAGTGATACCCAAACCTCATTTTTTACATTTTTTGAAGTGAGGTTTTGGTGGAGTATTTCTATGTATAATTATATGAATATAAAATATTATTCCATTTGATTTGCCACATTCTTTTTTAAAATTAATAAAATATCTTTATGGCTAAGTATTTTCTGTACTAAAAAATATGCAGTGCTCACACTAACCAGCAAATTATAATTTAAAATTGTGGTTTATGTAAGTTAAAAATAATCAACCATTTTTCTTAAAACTTCATTAGAAATTACTGTATGTTGATACTTTTGTTTAGCAGTGCAATAATATTATATAACATTATTTTTACCTGATTAAATATTATTCATATAGCAATATAGGGTAGGGTACCTATGTTACCTATACATTTATTTAGGTTGTAGGTATTTAATTTCAAATAATTGTATATATCTATATAGAGATATACCTATATAAAGGTACCTATCTAGTTCGTATTTAATTAATTTTAATATTATTTTTTTTATAAATAATTCATTATTTTATAAATTTATTTTCTATGCAATTTAAAATATTCAATGTACTACCTACACTGCATGCTTGTTTTTGTGTTATGGTCGTTAGATGTTGCATATGTTGCACATACTTTGTTAATTTATAATAGAGAATCACTGAATTTATCTATCAATACTAGTTATGAAATGTATAATAATCATCGGCACAGTATTGTGTGTAGACTATATGGCTATAATTGGTTTGACTATATATTATTATATATTTGTGATCAATAGTATTAGTTAAATTTATTGCACTAAACATACAAAATATATAATAGTATACCTATTAACTACCCTACCTATCTATCTACTTTCTATTTATCTAAATCCCTCAATATATAAGGTTACCATATTTTACTTTGAAAAACCAGGACAAAAAATAAATTATACTGTAGTTTTAAGTAAAAGTTCCACCATTCAAATCGGAGGGTAAACCACTTAGGGGAAGTAGGTGTACAAATGTTTAGAAATACTTTGGAAGTACATGAAAGTACATAGAAGTATATGGAAATACACTAGAAGTATTTTGGAGTCCACAAAATAAGTGTTAAATCTGTGTATGTACATACAAATTTTATATTTCATAATACATTTTTATAGGAACTATTTTTAAAGATCCATGATGTCAATATCTCTGTCGTTTATTAATTAGGGTTGTTATTGACTATTTGAAAAATAGAAGTAATGTATGCTCGCAAATATCGTGAATTAAATTGAAAATATCGCCCGATTTGCTGTAAAACATTGAGGTATTTTAGAGAAAATAACAGGGAGGACAATATTGTATTTTAATAAATATTATAGTATCTACTGGATGTAAGAAAATAAAAATAAAATATTGCTCCATTTTGCCCGCCCCCTCTCCTAATAGAAGACTATGCCGATATGAATTATTTTATTTTATAAAATAATTTTTTTTGGGAACCAAATATTGTTCGCTTACAAAAATATTGTGGGAACTATTGTCCTAGAACCCATCAGCTATTGACATGGATGGTATTTTTCTTGTGCGTACTCTCGGTTTTTCATGGATATACTGACATGAACATATTATGTAGTGGTTACAAATTTTTACATAGATTGTACATTTCCAAAGATATTTTGGATATATATAATAAGTTATATAAAAGATATAACTTGCAAAGTAGGGTATGTTATCAGAGGCACATATGAATATGAAAAATTTTCTGTTAAAAATCGATCATTTCCATTTTCTGTGTAGAGCGCATGAAAAATTATATCCAGAATTATTATTTATTTTGTAGAAGCATAGTCAGTACCACTTTATTACTATTTTTATTTGAATTTTATTAAAGGGCACACAACAACAACAATTAAATTAAAATTTACTGATTATTAAAGCAGACATGTATCTATGTGATTACAATTATGGTGATATCAGAAAAAATTGTTATGTTGTATGCTTCTTTAGCGAAATTAGATCCATAGGGATGGCGGAATATGTAGGTATTCATATAATCCAAATTGAATAATAGTTATGCATATAGGTGCCCTAATTATTATAACTTATAACTATTGATAAAGATATGTATAAATTAAAATTTTTAAAATCTGAGTTAGATGTTTTTACATGAACCTAGAACGAATAACCAAAATGTAATAAATACTTTAATATTCTATGGTCCAAAAAAACTCAATGGTGCAGGTCCATTCACTATTAAACGGGTTGATAGAAATAATATTATTAAAATATTTAAAGAACTTAAAAAACAAAATAAATAACCAGGAAAATAACTTGAATAACAATTATTTATTTGTAATATCTATATCTACGTATTTGTTTTATACATACCTATATATATATATATTATTCAACAAATATTTGTTTACTTAATATTAAGTAGGTAAAGTAGGTATTTAATATTTGTAATATTATACATGTATAATGATAATATTATGTAATTAATCTTGGGTATATTTTGTGATGAGGTTGAACAAATATATAGGTACCTTTTTTGTTATAAAGTTGGTTTTTTTTTAAATGTACATACATTTTTATTTTACCATAATATATTACCTATAGGTAGTTACTGTAAACATTACATGTTGTTAAATTCATCTTCATAACTTTAACATCTTAAATGTATAAATAAGTACTTAGAAGCATATAGTAATAATAGGAAGTATATGGATATACAAGAAAATATGTTGTATGAAGTACTTACTTGGAAGTATGTACCTATGATATGTATGAAATAGGTAGGTACTCAGTTGTTTTTTTTTTTTTTTGGGAGGGGGGGTTAGGTTAGTAAAAATAAAATTGTTCAATTTTAGCATGCATTATGTTGATGCTGGTATGTATATACCTCTGGTATATGCATCAACTCTGATAATGAGTACACTTTAAAAAAACATTGCTAAAACATTGGCTGTACTGAGAAGTACTTATGTAAATATATCTGCAAATACCAAGATATAAAAGTATAATGGAAGTACATGGATGTACAAGGAAGTAGGAAGTATAATGTACAAAATATTGGTTAGTGGTTTACCCCCTGATTCAAATATTTAACTTAACAATTTTTTCTTAATATAAAATGTTAGATTATTTCTGTTAAAAACTTTTCTACCTGAAGACTTGATCTAATCAGACACGCAATCCCATTTTCCGATCAACATTATAAATATTTAAATATTTATACTGTTTTTTAATGGTTAGGAAAGTTCTTTTTTTTATTTCTTATATAATTTAATTATTTTAAAAAACAAGTTTCAAAAGTTTGATATAGTTTATAGTTTGATTATTATTTTATTATTATTACCAACTACTCTAAATATGTCAAATGTCATCCATACTTTCCAAATGGACCATTCTATAGTACCCTCAATATTCATCAATGAGAATATGTGTCCTACCACTGTACTTGAATCAGGCTAAGTAAAAGAAAATTCAACGTCCATCTATCTATATTGCTTTTATATTAAGTTAATTTTGAAAGTAGATAATTGTTTTTGCATTTGACATTTTGTTCTATAAAATTTTTTTAAATATTTTAAACTATTCGTGAAATCATTTTTTCGATACTTATTAACATTACAAATTTAATTTATAAAATTTAATTTTATAATTCCAAATAATAACTATTTTGGAATAAATATATATAATATCCATAGTTATGTGAAAATAGATATGTAGGTAATTCTATCAATTATATAATTTTTAATCATGTTTTTCTATAGTAAAAATTAAAAGATGTTAATATTTAATATCGAAGTTAGATTCCAAAACAATTAGCCATCCCGAAAGGCCTTTTCGGGACACTGGGACGCAATGCTCAAAACCGGTAGTGTTCCGCTAAACCGCATATGACAACCCTACTCAATTATCTACTAGTAATTTAATCATTAGAGACAATGATGGGCAGACCTAGTTCAAAAGGATTATGTTGGGAATAGCCGGTGACTGAGGTACAGTAGTTCCACTGATCACTCATGTATTCATGGTTCAATTGAGCCGGTGAGATTTAGGTGTGGGAGGGTTTGTGGTTTCTAAATATACTTGTATATGTATATATGTCAATTTATATGAAGGACCTTGTGAATATTTCTAAATTTTTGGTGGAAATTTATAACAATTTTATAATTTGCTCTTTTTTGTAATGTGAAGTTTTAGGAAATTTTTATTTTGGGGTGGGTGGATGTATTATTTTGGATTGCTGAACCAGTTGACAAAATATACTTAGGTGTTATTTCAGAAATAGATGGAGAGGAGTAATAAAAATAATTGAGAATATATTTGTATTAATTTTAAATTATGATTTTAAGTATTTTAATTGTTTCCTTAACAAAATTAAAATGTTTGAACTAGGTGGTTAAATGTGGGGTTTTATCCAAATGTTTAATTTTATGAAACAGTAAATATTATTAAATAAGTAGCTAAGTAGATAATTAATTTTAATTATTAGGTATCCAACTGATTATTTCACATATTATAATATATTACCCGAGATATTACCTATTTAATTAAAATGAATGAATTACAATTTTGTATTCATAATATAATAATAGCTACCATTTATTAGTATTTACTAATTATTAATAAAACTAAAATTATTTTAATTTTAATGTATGATGAAGTGACTAAAATTATGTCTCAAATAAGTTTGTAGGGTATTCTGAAAATAATGCTTCCATTGCATTAGGATGTTGCCACTATGCTTTTTATCAGGTCTTATTATACAGGAAGTGTTTTTGAAGGTTCTTGCTGATAGTCTGGCCTATTAAATTAAAGATCATCTAGATGTTCATGGTTCATTTTATTAGTGTATTAGATGACTACAAGAGATAAATAAGTCTAATGTGTTGTTAAATGTGATGTTTTTTTCATGTGTGATCTCATTTAAGGGGACATTGTACATTCAGTACTTAAGGAATTCTATATAGGCGATTTTAAGAAAAATGAAAATTTAGCCATTTAAAAATATTTTGTAAGTGGTCTTATGTCAGTTTTTTATTTTATTATTATTTATTATTATCTTAATATTTGTTCAAAAAAATATAAATGCTCATTTACAGCTACATCTACAATTCTCAATAATTAACTTGAACAAAAGGTGTTTAATTGTTTAGAACACTTATGTGCTTCTTCTAAGAGATTTAAAATTAAAAAGCAATTAATTAAAATTATGTATCTATTAAAAAAAGGATAATAAGTAACAACTAGTTTCTACTGTAAGTTATCATCATCAGGTTATATAATTATTATACCAATAATTTAATATATATTTATATTAAATTATATAGCCTAATTTATTTTTTAAAATACATATATTCATTTAAACATATTAAATCTGAAGAAGTACAGTTAATGTCACAATCTTTGTTTTAATGTCAAAACTATGTTTCACCTCCAATTCATGTGTACTATGCTGTAACATGGAGCCAAACCTTGTTTTTACATGAAATCCAAAAAATATCGATAACACAGAAAATTTTTTTCAAAACTATCAATGAAAACTAGTTTTGGTAAAACTATTTTATTATTTCTGTATGAATGTATTAGTCCTCGTCTCCATATAATATATTTGCTTAATGAATCACCTTTTACAGTCTGCATGCATTTTATAGCAGAGGAAGTTTATGTTTTTAATTATCTGTGATGTGGTATAAGAATGTTTTATGGATTGTGATTTTTAATTTTTCTGCTAATTGCTTTGCTATAAAAATTGCAAGATCTGGCACACTTTCATGAGTTAGAAATTCAATAATTGCCTTGTTTAAAAATGTAAAAACTTATATAGTATAAACTATACTAATTTGTTCATCGGTGTTACATAAATATTTAATATCAAAATATTACCTATCTTTATTTTATATACCTATCATGCACATAATACCTAAGTAGGTACCTATTTAATTTATATGATTTGTATAATAATTGTTTTTATTTTTTAGATGTTCATAATAAAAGAAACAATGTTTTCGTGACATTCATTTCAAAGTTATAATGCAATATTATTCATCTGTTTCACAACCTGTGATAAACCAATCTTCAATAACTCGTGCGTGACGTTTAAGGTAAATATAATTTCATGAAATAGGTCACTAGATTTTGGATTTTAAACATGGCTATTTATTTAAGCTTTCTATGTTATATTACCAAAAATTTTAAATATTCCCTATTTTTATATTTTATTTTTAAATTAGTTTAGGTGTTTTTTTTAATATTGATTTATGAATTTGTTAATATATAAATATTTATTATAAATATTATAGATTTGTATTAATCTTAAAGGTATGTATTTGTATATATATATGTATATACAAATATATGTGAACATATATAGGTATATATATATTATAGTTAAGAAATTAAGATTCAGATTTGAAGAAGTAATAAGATGTTAATATTATGGGTAGGGAAGTAAATAAAGGGACAACTATTTTTCTTGAATATTTATTTAATATTTCTATAAAAAACAAAACCAGAAAAAATATGTTAACATTTATATATCATAACCCTAATAATATATAGGTACCATAGTTACATGTACTGGTTATTAAAAAAAAATTTATTTACTGTATTTTCATATAGCTTTTATTTTTCTTAAAATTACTAATTCCCTGAACTAGTTTTCAGATTAACTCAATTAACTACTTAATACCATAACAAAATAATTGCTGTCATTTTTATAATCTCTGAATGAGTAATGAAATGAAATGCAAAGAATTTTGTAATTCGACGACATACTTATATAAGATTATCTTTATTTTCGGATCATTAAAGAGATACATTTTATTTAGAATGGTGAATTTATGTTTTAAAAATAGAATCATGTTTTTTTCTAACAATATTATTTATTCACAAAGTACTACTATAATAACATTGATTTCATTATGAGGTTCTTTATAATATTGTAATTATTCATTAAAAATATAAATATGAATATTTTTATTAGTTTTAACTGTCTAGTATACAGTTTCATCAACTGATATATTAGGTATTATATATATTTTTTTATATAAAAAATATGTTAAATATCTAAAATAATAAGTAATTGTTTTAGATAATTTCATTATTAAGATTTTTTTTTAATAATTTTTTTGCTCAGTTTGTTTATATTATATTCATAATTTTTTATCTGTAATTCCAAGGTAACTATTTGAATTCAATCTACCTACTTAAACAAAACCAGTTCTGTGATATGTTTAGTAGTTCGAAATTCATCATTGCTTATTTTTTGAAGTTGAACATTTTTTAATAGAAAATAAAATAAAATTTAATTAAAAAGAAATATTTGTTCATTATTATTGTTTCTGCATTATATTTTTGATCCAAATTTATTCAACTCATGTTATAATTTAGTATATTTATTAGGTATATTATGGTTTAACTATATAATCATTTATTTTTAATAGTTAAATCTTTCTATTTGTACTTTATTATTACTTTTAAGTTCACAATTCACTTTTTATTTTTAACTGTTGTCGGCAACTTTTTTAAAAGGATGTAGTATTTTATTCTTATTCAACTATTTCCCCTTGCTCAAAACTTATTATAACTTATTTATAATTTACTTAGTAACTGTATTATACATTTAGTTTTAATTTAATTTATTTATTTTTAGATATTTTCTGTTGGCTATCAAAAGCCGTTCAGATTATCATTAAACGGTGAAAATAATTTCTTGATACAATGGAGCGAGAATCCAATTCAATGCAGGCTTTATGTCGTGGTGGATGTGGCTTCTATGGTAACCCATCTACAGATGGCCTTTGCTCTCTATGTTATAAAGAGGCACTTAAAAAGAAACAAACCCCACCACAAACCGCCCCATCACCTCCTTCAGTAACCGCTCAGACTATGATGGAGACTGCTATACCTACCATACCAGTACTGCAAATACCACCTGTATCTGCCGCTCCAATTTTGCCCTCAGACTCAAAAAAAGATGTAATTTTTCTATTATATACTTTTTATGTACTATATACGTATTTAATGATCAAAATTTTTAAACTTGTTATTTATAGATGGACAATGGACTGGCATGCAGTTCTAATGACAGTAGTTTTATGGATGATGGTAAAAAAGATGACGATGATGATAAAGACAAGTCTAAAAAGAAAAACCGATGTGCCATGTGTCGCAAAAAAGTTGGTCTTACAGGTAAAGATAATTGTTTTCTGCATAATATACTTTTTTTAATAAAAATATATTATCCATTACTTTTATAAGTATATTTTATACATTTATTTAATTGGCTTATAATAATTATTTATCATTTTAAGTTACTAATATCGAATGTATTTTATTTTGTAGGTTTTGAATGCCGTTGTGGTGGTTTGTTTTGTGGCATCCATAGATATTCAGACAAGCATAATTGTTCGTTTGACTACAGGGAACTAGGAGCACAAGAAATCAGGCGCAATAATCCAGTAGTTGTTGGAGAAAAAATTCAGAAGATTTAATAATGATAAAATTAAACACTTGCGCATAAAAATAAAATAACGAATGTACCAATATATAAATATATGAAATATCTATATATATTATATATATATATATATATAGATGTGTATAAATAAACTTCCACTGTAGTTTTATAACAACAATATGTGTACATTCTTAATTAAAGTATAGTAATTTTATTTTTCTAATTCTGATATCAAAGCCTTATCTGTTTTCAAAACACAATTGACACGTTTTTTTTTTCCATTTGTCAAAGGAGGAAAACATAATTTTTTTAAACACTATCAAGAAGAGCGTAGTCGCTGTGCAATAGAAATAAATGTATATAAATCAATGTTTTTTTTTTCTGTGGAATTTTAGATGGTTAGTTTTATGAAAAAAATATACCCTTAAACATTGTAAGAAAGAATTTTTTTTTTCACTTGTTATTTTTTTTTTCGCTTCCCATAGTTGTCAAGAAATTGTTGTAAGTTGTGCTCATGTTTTTATATCTAGTTGGTTATTAGCTATTTTAGAAATGATTTTATGTTCTTTTTCATTATATCTTTAATTATAAAAAATAAAACAAATATTAATCATAAAAAACTAATTTAGTTGAAACCACTTAAGTATGAAATTATTTTTCAATTTACTTATTATTATGATTATTATTATTATTATTATTATTATTATTATAAAAATATATTTACGCGAACTATATTATATTTTTCTCTGTAATTTAGATGATGATGTTCTGTAAATTAAGGAGTTTTTTGAGCAAATAATCTTGTGTAAATATATTTACGAAACATGTTTAGATATAGTACACAAAGATTTTTAAGCTATGTAAATAAAGTAATGGATTGAGTGTTGAGATATATTACCCTCTACTTTCTGTAATATTATGCTTTCATTAATATTTTTATGTTACACAATTAATAATATTAATGGTTAAATACATCATAATATTAATGTACGAAAAATTAAAAAAAAAAAAAAAAAAAGAGAAAAATAGATCAGAGATGGTTATAATTATATCTAATTTGTTTTTTTTTTTTACTAAACTATATCCTTGTACGTATTTCATTGTAATAAGAAAATATGTATTTGAACATTGAAATATGATAGTTATAATTTTTCATAACCATATCAGGTTAGAAGTTCTAAAGTTAATCATGAGAATTCTTCTGAATCCTTTAAACGTTTTAATAAGTCCTTTGGGCATTAATTTATAAATTTATTTTTATTGAGTGAGGGTGTTCATAATTATTACATATGGTTGGTATAAATTATAATTTATGCATTAAAAATTATATTGGATTTATTAATTTTATGCCTAAATAGTGTACTTGCTTCGTATTATAATTAATGTTAAAAGGATGCAGTATTATCCACATTTGCTTTCTTTGCTGTAACAAACTGACAATATTGGTAATATGTTCAGCACTTTTATTACAACTTACAACTTGGAGTAGACTAGATTAATATCTTATCTATGCCAAAGTGTATTTTTTCTGAAATTTCAATTTTGTAAAGAAATAATTATTTTTAATTAATAACTCCACCAATTAAATATATATAATACTTTTTAAAATACAAAATTTAAAAAGAAGACTACACTATGACAACATAAATAATGTTCTTGTCTATAAATTCACTTTAATATTATAGTCTGTCAGATAGACAGAGAAGACAAAAACAGGTGTAGCATCCAACAAAACAAAATGCCTATATTTTAAATAATATGCATAATTTATTATACCATTAGTCAATAAGAGTATAACTATCCAATATCTGAATTTTAAAAAGATTTATAAAATTTGAATGGTTAATAGACCAAATAAATAAATAAATGAGAGTATAGCAGGTAATCAAAATTAATGTGCACAATACTTGTATTGCTACATTTTGTATAGCTTGAAATAATAATAAAAAACTGAAGTCTACTACTTTATTGAATGTGGTTCATACCTGCCATTCAGTGGGTTAAATTATGATAATGGATTTTATGGATCAAATAGTCATTGGTTATTACTTGCTTGGTCTATAGTTAAACTGAACGATAAAATGTATTTTAATTTAGGGATATATGATATACCTATATATATTTTGTGTATCATTTTGAGTAATAACATTGATTATAATTAAACAAATTAATGTAACATAAAATAATTATATGGATTGTGGCGTTCTACAAAAATGTGTTAAACATTGAAGGTTTCAAATTCTTAGATAAACTGTTAATGTATTGCCAATATTTAAAAATAAAATAATGAATTTGTTACAAACTTCATATTATAATTACACATTAGATATCAATTTTTAATTTTGTTACATGGTATAAATCATTAAGCATTAGGTACTAATATAATATTTTCTTAGACTTAACACTGACTATAATTTACTATTAAAAAAATGTAATTAACTTGAGATGTTTATTTTAAACATTCCTCCAATGTTTTTTCATTGGAAAAATGTATAATATCCGAGAAATTTTTCTTTTATGACTATAAAATCTATAGGTACCCTCCTAATTGTGATGCCCTACATTTCTTAATATTGCAAACATAAATAGTGCTTATTTAAAAAACTTTATTATATGTAAATGATCATCTAATATACCGATGTCGTATGCTGTAGAATGTGTGATAGGTAATTAACATGGGTCCAACACTAACTGTAGAGGAGCTAATATTTGCTAATATTTTTTGAAAATTACATCAGAAGAAGTCAAGTTTACCCAGTCACAAATTTCAATTTGCTTCTTTTTAATGGATAGTATTTATGATCATAATTCCAAATAAGTAAAAATAAAATTTGCGGAAGCAAATGTTTAAACAATGATATATTCTTCTCCTTCCAACTATTTGGGATCAGCCACCATAATCCCACACTTCTATTTAACCCTCACCTTCCTCATATTACTCAACGTCACATCACCCCTCCCCCCTCCCTGAAATGATAAATAATTAATTATTAGCAATATCATTACTTAATACTGTAAAATGCAGTGACTGCAACAAATTTTACTACTTATTTTCAATTAAATTATGTTCAATAATTCAATTTTTTGTTCTTGTAATCTTAGGATTACTATAAGAATATTAGCTTAGATGGTACACAATTATATTTGAAAAAAACATTTAAATATATTTTTAAACTTTTACAGTTTGTGTTGCTATTCACACACTCTTGGTGAATTGCAACAATGATTTTATTTAATTTAAATTGGACAATTGTTCATTTACCGGTATTATCACCCATCCTATTTTTCAATCTTTTTTTTTTGCCGTTCTAATCAATTTATATTATGAAATGAAACATACTATCATTACTATCAAGGTATACATTTAAAGTATTTTTACGATTTTTATTATGAAAAAGTTTTTTTTAAATATTTGTTTTTCTTAATAAAAATCTTTTAAATTCTTTGACTTTTGGTTAGGTTAATTATGAAATTACTTGCGGTTTTCACAATATATGAAAATTTTACTGAATGGATTTACATTTTTTTTTTGGCCAGACCCTATTAGTTATCATAAAATTAAAAATCAATCAGTAATACTTTTTGAGAAATTTTGTTAATTTTGATAATCACGTTTAAAGTTTCAAGATCATTGTATATAATTTATTCATTACAGGGCCATATAGAAATCTTTCCGCATTCATAGTTGACTCAAGATAATAATGTCTACAAATCATTCCCTTGTAGTAAATTGTATACGCTGGTTTGAAATTGTAATTGTTAGGATTCGTCTTCTCTAGTCACATAACTATAGGCATTTTTTTGCTCTTAACGCTAATAACTTTGGATAAAATACTCAAAATTCTCATGAAACTTTAAGGGAAGATTTTTTAAATACAAAGATAAATTTTCCGGCATAACTCATATTTAGTTGTAATAACTAATATGTATTTTCAAGTCTAATTATTTATGAGGTAAATTAAAAATAAAGTAGGTATTAATAACTGCAAATTATTAATTTAAAAATAAAATTATTGTTCAATAAAAATGCGTTTTCATTCTACATAAAATTTATTGTAATTAATTTTAAAATGCCAACATTTTTCAATTACACGTCAATAAATGTTATATAGACAGCACATTAAACAATGGTATTACATTCTTTGTTTACCAATTGAGTACAATTATTCATATAGGAAACAGGTAAAAACATATTACATAAAATTGTTGTTGACGGGATCACACCTCCTACGAAAAACCAAATTAATTATTATTCCTAGCAATAAAAATATACTAGTGTTTTTGTAAATGGAAATTATATTGTTAAAATAAGATTTTAATATAATGCATACATTATTAAAGAAGATATTTAAGGTTTTTTTATAAAAAAAAAAGTCATTGGAGATTTTTACGTTTTTGATTGTTTTTCAAAGTTACGTAAATATTATTTATATTTTAACTAAATAGAAGGTATTTTAAAAACGTTATGTCAGAGATTCTGTTTTTCGTACTAATCATATGATAGCACCATATAGGAGATTTAATTATATTGAACTTTTTTCTTCTAAATCCAGGGATACCAAAACCTTATTATAGCAAATTTAGACCTATCAAAATAGGTTTGTTTCCGTCAACAATGATATAGGTATTATAACCAACATAACAAGTATAATACACAAAATGTGTATATAATATAAACAATATATAAACAATTCTAATTTTTGGAATCTGAAAAAGTTATATTTTTAAGAACTTTATATTATCATAAGTACATCAAATAATATAATATGATCTAACTAAACCAATATGTTGAATTTTGCTACCTTTCATAAACAAACAACTTTTACTTTTTACATAAAAAGTAAAATGATTTCATTAGTATATGAAATGTAACATATATAATTAACATAAAATAATAGATTACCAATTTCAGAACATTCAACTTTAATATCTTCAGTTTTTATT
Source organism: Pemphigus obesinymphae (assembly GCA_025469235.1). Taxonomy (NCBI): domain Eukaryota; kingdom Metazoa; phylum Arthropoda; class Insecta; order Hemiptera; family Aphididae; genus Pemphigus; species Pemphigus obesinymphae. The sequence continues at coordinate 96,716 of JAIPRL010000614.1, forward strand.
TGTGGTTTTATATCCAAAAGTTGATCAGTTAAACTTCGGCTGTCTTCTTCATCGTCGTTTCCAAAAATTGGCCATTCTCCATCTGTACATATCAATCCTCTTTGCTCCAGTAGTGAACTTAAGTGGTCCAAGACATATGCTCCGTCCACAGACAACTCTGAAGATACACTACATGAAGCTTTTCGATCCCTAAAAGTACTATTATTATTTTTCTATGCAAATTATCATTTTTAAGGATTATATTTTTACCCAGGTTTTTTTTCAGAAATTTGTTCAACAGCATCCACATTTAAGTTATTAATCTCAATTTTGGGAGACTCCAAACAAATGTTGCGCATTTCGTGCGCCTTTTCTGCATAGTAATCGGCAAGCTTGTACAACTTATCTAATAAGCCGATATACTGAGGCGAACTTAAAGCCGTGTCTTGATTAATATTGTACATATTACTGTCCAAGCACTTAGATATATAATTCAAAATATCTCTGTGATACTCCAAATTAGCTTTGGATATTTCCAAAATACTTTTTTCCAATCGAGTACTTAAATTTGATGACACTGAAAGATTATCAATTTCATTAGGTGACATTTTTAATAAGCTACAAATATATTTCATCAACTCCATGTTGATCCAAGTGTTATTATTGTTTGATTTACTCTTTTTTTGTTTTTTATTTCTTACATATTCCTCTAGTACTTTCAGTGTACTGTTATAAAATGAGTCTGGTAGTCCCACATAGTTGTTGGTATTATCATTTGGAGAATTTCTGCATGTATCACTTTTATTATTTATTGAATGTATATCACAATGTGCTTGGTTTGTATAAATTTCATCAAATAACTGACGTTTCTTCTTTTTAATCCATTTTAACATTTCATTTATATTCTCCAATGGACGTTGTAATTGAGCTTCGTTTTTTTTATTTCCTACATACTGTTGAATGAATTGTTTTTGACATTTACAAGAGACACCTATAAATATTTTAAATTCAAAGAAAAAATTTACTAATACAGTAATTTTATATAGTTCAAATATAGTAAACATAATTAAATACTTTTTCAGATTCCAGAAGTTAGAATAATTATTATATAATTTTTTGAAGTACAACCTTCTAATTTATATTCTAAAAATTAAAAATGTACAAAGATAACATAAATAATATAATTTATATTTAAATTTGTATGTCTAAAAAACAATTGTTTTTATTATTTATTTTGAAATAAACAAATTACACAATTGCACAAAAATGTATACATATTTTTTAATTTCAAAAATAATAAATTAATAATACAAATATCACAAAAACACAACATAAAATATTGTATAATAATAGATAATGTCAGGAATACATTATAAATCATGAGTTAATATGAAAACATAAAATATTATAAGCTACATAATAATATTATTAAGACAATATAAATTAAATAAATATACCTACTTGTATAATATTAATCGATCATTCCTATATTAACTCATTAACAAATCATTGTAAAAAGGACTATTTTTAACCTCTAAAACCAATTATTATGACACCTGCTATAAGAGGGATCTATATTTCAGTCTTAAAAAAAAAAAAAATTATACACCATGTTTTAATTTGTATAGTAGTTACCTATATTAAAAATTATAATGGTGAAACAATCAAGCAAATACATTTTCACAGCGAAAAACACATTTTTTATTTGAGGAAAAGATATAATTGTGTTGTTTCTCATAAGACAAATTAAATGTGCTAACTTTTGTAATGGGCATTGATAAAATTATTATTTATAAGTAATATTTTTGCTAAATTTCTAATAAAATAAAATTTGAAGTCTACAGTTGAAAAAAATTATATAGTTTTACCAGCAGATTTGGGCAATTTCTAATATTAAAATATTTTCTAATAATAAATTTACAATTAAAAAGGTTATAAATAATATTTAGTATTATTTATATATCACACATTATCTAGTATATATAATAATTTGTTAGCATACAGAAAATATTAAATAATATTTAAAAACAAAATTTGTTTATAATTGTATGTTATATGTAATGTCATAGAACTTATGCAATTAATTTTAGTTAATAAGATTTTATATAACTATTAGTTTATTATAAACTTATTTTGAACTTTAATTCATTATACTTATAATGATATTCAAAAAAAATAAATACTCAATACATATAAACTTTGAAATAGATAAGCATAATATATTAATATCCCTAGAACAAAATGATTAAATAATATTAATATAATTATTGAAAGTCATTTTAGCATTAAAAACAATATTTAAATCATAATGAGATATTTAACTTACTATTGATAAAACATATATAAATTCAGTTTCAAAGTAAAAAGGCCTAATCCTTGCAATTAAACCATAAAATAAGAATAATAATAAAAATGATTCAGAAAAATATTTAATTGTAATGTAACATAGTTATTTTAATTTTACTTGGTACACAAGTCTAAATGTAAATTTTTAATATTAATGTTTAATCTAAAAAAAAATATATGGATTAATAACTTTAAATCATAAAATAATATTCATTATTAATAGAAATATAATAAAAAAGTATTTACCTTTTCCTCTGAAATGCCAGATTATTGGAATAGTTTAAATATTATTATTATTACCTATCATACGATCTAAGTGGATATACATCTAAAAGTTGATCAGTTAAACTTCTAGTATCATCATCACTTATGTTTTCAAATATTGGCCATTCTTTATCAGGTTTAATAAGTCCTTTTTTCAGTAATAATGTATTTAGATGTTTTAGTACATATTCTTCATCAACTGACGAGTCTGAAGATATGCTTATAGAATTATTTCTAAAACAAAATTTTACAATATTATTAAATAAATAAATTAATAACCATGATTTAAAAACTTACTCTTGGATTATAGTGTCTACCTCAATATTAGGTTCATTTAAAATTTGAGGATCTTCATCGCAGATATTTTTAATTTTGCAAGTTTTTTCTAAGTAGTAATTAGATAGTTCTTGAAGTTTATTTAATAAATTAATGTTTTTGGGTGAATTAACAAACATTGAATCTTGGCTTATATCAGGAATATCTGCATTTAAGCATTTTGATATACAATTCAACATTTCACTGAAGAATTGAGTATTTATTTTTGAATGCTCTAAAATACTTTCTTCTAGTTTAACACTTGAACAAGATGAGGATGAAGTTGATAAGTTTTCTATATCTGAAGGTGTCATTTTTAGTAATAAATTTATATATCCCATTAGATTGACATTTGTTGATGAATTACATTTTAAATTAATACTTTTTTTATTTGTAATCTGTTCAAGTCCTTCAAGTGTATTATTATAGAATGAATTTGGAAGCTTGGCATAACTTGTTGGACTTTCTTTGCGTAAATTACTACTAGCTGTACAAGTATTATGCAAAGTTTTAGAATTCAAAGACAATACATTTGATTTCTTAATATTAGGTTTCATATTAGCAGATATTTCTTTCACAAGCAGTTCTTTTTTTTTTTTTATTCTTTGTAACGTGTTATTTATATTTCTCAAAGGTTTTTCAGTAGTACATTTTGAATTATAATTTAAGTTACAACTTGATTGTACAGTGTTCTTTTCATTTACTTTATTTTGGTAACTAACAGTTTTTTTAATAGATTCCTTAGGTTCCTCATATTTGATACTAGTTGATGAAGAGGACGACATACATGTATTTAAGCTTGAGGTAGATTCATTAAGTTTTTTTTCTAAAATATAAACATTTGAATATTAGTGTAATAAATATTGAGATCATAATAATTTTATATTCAATATTTTTTTGTTTAAAAATTACAACACATTCTACGCTTAATTTTCAACCAAATGATACATTGCAATAGTTTTACAGCAAATATTTAAAAGTTAAAACTGAATTTTGCTTTAAATAAATTGAAATGATGGAATTCAATTATTAATTGTTGATACATAAACCTTTTATAGCTAATAAACAGGGTAATTGAAGTGGCAAAGCGTAAATGTACAAGATAAGTAAACATTTTTTTTAAATACTACTTTCACTTTTTGAAAATAATTTTTATTATATAAAGCTTCATTCCCACGACTTGTATAGTTGATGAATATTTGCTATTTGTGAAAACAGTGATATCATTTGAATATTCAGTATTTTCTATTCTCATAGATTGACAGTAAAATTGACATATAAGTCAAAGAAAATTTGGTACAGTATACGGTTACTACAATATATAATGTACTATATGTAGCAGCTTTTTAAATTGGAAAATTTAGTAGAAGTTTCAAAATTCGATACAATAATAAATACCTAACACATTTCAGAAATAAAATTTAAAAAATCTTCTCCTAAATCTAATTCTTCTAAGCACGTCTTGGAATGTAAACATAATATACATTTCAATAGGTATAGAAAAAGATTTAATAATATTAAATAGGTACTTAACTAAAAAAATATGTAAGTACCTTTACATTAATTCAGTAGGCATTAGAAGAATTACACATAATAAAGTAAAATATAATCGTTTTAATAATATTTTAAACAACCAACAGATTTTAAAGATATTTACCAATACATAATTTTCTAACAGCTGTTTTAATATATCTATGTTACTAGTTATCGTTTAATAATTTGTTTCTTAATAGTATATTATAGGTATAGTCTGATTTAAATGAGATGATTTGTGCCCAAACGACCAAATTTCTGTGTTATGCAAATTATCTATGTGCTATCGTTAACCACGCCCACCATGCATAAAATCATCCCATTTGAATCAGACTATATGTATTATGGTTATTAATTTTTATATTTTTTTTGTTTTTATATTATTCATTTGTAACCTGATGACTTACAGTTGAAACTAGTTGTTACTTATAATATTTTTCTCAATAGGTACTCTCAGCATATATTCTTTTTTTTTTATAATAACCTATTTATTTTTGAATTTTTTACTTTGAAATATACCTATTAAATTATAATTAGGTATAGTATCTAGGTACTTACCAGTAATCCTGGTTTTTATATCATGTAACATTGCACTTTTATCTAAAATATTTTTTACTCTATCCATTCCCAAAAGTTCGTCTGTTTCTTGACTGGAGGAAGGTACATTATTTTTATATGGCGTATTAACTTCCTTAATATTTAAACAAATAAATAAATCTAAATGTTATGAAACAAAATACGATATAAACAGTTTACCTTGCAGTTATGGGTAAATAATTTGTTTCTAATATTTTGTTCTTCGGCAGATAATTTGTTTAACTCTGTAACTAATGTTTCATAACTTTTTATATCAGTTTCTAAATTTGTAAATTTAGATACTATTGGTTCATTTTCTTTATTGTCATCACATGTCATTGTTTGAAGCAATTTAGATTTTTGATTTGCTTTAGAATTAATAACCATTGCCCAAGGTTTTGAAGTTTTCTATAGTAAAAATTTTTGATTTATAACCAAGCAATAATATTATAATTTTTTTCACCTACTTTATTACAATTCCAATTTATAATATTTGATTCGTTCAATGTCACTTGACTTGGAATTAAAAAACATTCATTCAGTTTACTAATACTTGGTGTATGATTATTGCTATCACTGAAATCAATTTGTACATTTTTTGTTTTATAAAAATAAATAGGTAAGTAGTTAATTAGATATTAACATTAGAGAACAAATTAGTGACCAATATTGGTATAAATATTTGTCAATGTTGCTAATTGTGGGAATCAGGCTTTATAAATAAAATATAAATACAAACTAACATGTTTGGTATACTTTGTATTAATGTTGATCGGATCTTTTCAACAGTTTTATTGAAATGAGTTTTTCTTTCTCTCATCTCTTTATCCATTTGTTGTTCTTCCTGAAGTTGCTTCTTACGTTTTTCTGCTTCAGCGCCCCTTGAAATTGCTTTACAACGGTTTATCAATCGTTTCTCAGCCAACATTATACTTGGATCAGGCTAAATATCACATAATAAATAATAAAAAAAAATCATCAAAATATTTAATATATTATTATTTTACTTGAACTGATGCAACAGAATAACCATTGCCAACATCTTGTATTAGGTAATTAAAATCGCTTTTTAACTTGCTCAATGCAAGTGATTTAAATTTATTTTCTGCTTTATTTCTTGTTGTCTCATGTTGTTCAAATTGAATTTCCCCAGCACTATGTACCCGATCGCGTATTGTTTTTGCTATTGTTTTAGATTGGTCTCTAACCTGTGAATACGTGCATGTTTATTTTTTTGTTTAGTAATATATTCAATATATGCACCCGCGTATCATCATAATTCGCATATTATTCATAGATAAGTATGTATTATATTATACGATGCGATGTACTATAAATATTTAATATTTACCTGAGCCAATCGTATTTTTCTTCGTCTTTCCCAGTCGGCACGATTCACACTATTAACGTCCATTGTCCAATACACGCAATTACAATAATTAATAATAAAAGACAGATAATATATCGGTAGAAGTTAATTTTAAAAATGTTTTGGGGGAAAAAGGTTCGTCCCGCAAACACGCCATAATAATAAAAGAACAGTTAAATTACATTCTACGGGTTACATTCATGGTACGTGGATAGTTTATCTGCGATTCAACAATAGTGGTTTTGTCACGGTAAATGCCAAACGGTTTGAGAAATGAGAATTTGAGATAAGTTCGTAATTACGCACATCACGGTATACGGACGGCTTCACAGCCAACTATATTTAACGGTTTACTCATTACTGGACTTCCATAACGTGCCTTTCGTTTTTGTTATCTCGTAAATCCAAATGAAGTCAACAGGTTTGTACACCATATTATGTTTCCGTGTTTGGATACATTTTTAATTTTCAATTTTTCATTATCTTGGTTGCACTGTTTATTCGAAAGATATTGATAAGAATTGAAACCTTGGAAATTGGAATGGCTACGAAATACGAATTAAAATTATTAAAATGATTTTATAAATTATGCCGTCAAACCATCCATTAATTAAATACTCTGTGGTTAATTAAGTGAACCCGTTTGACGATTTTCCACGATTTTACAATTTTCAGTACGTTTATTTTTAATGCTAAATTAGTGGTTTTTAATTATTGTGTTTTTCTTTCAAAAGTTGGGGCCCTTTTGTAAGTCGAACATTTATAGATTAAAGAACTGGTATAAATAAAATTATTTTTTTTTTAATGATTTATTCAACTAGCATTTGTCATCACTTGGGTGAATTATGTATACCGATTCCTTACAAGATGCAGTAAAATGGATTTCATATAAAAATCCTGTTGTTTCTAACTCGGTCCAAGGGTTTAATTCGATGGCAAGTAATAATTAATGATTCTTTATAATTGTAAAATATTGTTTTCCTCTACATTTTAAGGTATTTAAATATGGAATCACATGTTTTACTGGATTATACAATTAAATACTATTAATTCTAACTATAACATTTTAATGCCAATTTATTTTTTAATTAAAAGTACTTGTTTGATAAGAAGTATAGTCATATATAATATAATATATACCTAATAGTAGTATATAATGTTTAGCTTATCATCTACTAATTTAAATTGTTTTATTGCGTTTCTCGTTCATTGTTTTTAAACAATATTTTTGTTAAGGATGATTAATATTAAGTGTACTTAATTCAAATAATTTGCGTTAATGTGTATAATTCAATAATAGTTCATGTTATATTTTTTATAGTTGAATTGGATGGGATTAACAAGTTCTATTAAAAATCAAAATATAATGAAGCAGCTTGATAGTCCCAATTTATTTCAAATGCTTGGGAAAAATATTTATTTCTTTAAAATGGCTGGTCTCTTAGGAGCCTCAGCTGTTATACTAGGAGCTTATGGTGCTCACGGTAAGTAAAACTAAAAATATTTTCATTTTAATATTAAGAAGTAGATAGGTACTCAAAAAAAAAATGTATAATAATTGAACTGGTGTCAATGGTCACGATATGATCACAACAATAATATTTTATATTACCTATTAATATAGGTATTTTATATATATATATATATATATACATATGTAAGTGTATACTCTCCAAGCGTTGAGAGTGAAACCTGTCGAGTCGACGGCTACCGGTTTCCACGCCCTAACTTCACTATAATCGAACAGCACTATGTTGGCATACAGAGCGCCAATATTTATTGACTACTGTCACACACTTGTACAGTATACCCCGTTATTTTAGGAAATGCTGTATAATTCAAACCTGCGCTTGGAGTGGTTTACAAATTTTCATCTGGAAACACTCGGCGAATATAAATTGCTTATTTTTACTTAATTTGTATAATGACACTAAAAATACTTAAGATTGGCATAATAGAATAAAAATATGAAATTTAAATATTTTGTCTCTTTATCAAAGGTTAGAGACATTCATTGTAAGAAATAGTGTGTTTATGATTTGAGTATTTGTGGATTTTTGTAGAATTGAGTCTTCAATTTATTATAAGAAATAGTGATCACAATGAAAATATTAACCATTTCATAAATAACTATAATTATGATTAAGAAGACATAATTGACTATAACCACATATGCTGTCTCTTTCTAATTTAATGGGTAATATGGTAATATGAACCTAGTTAAAGCACTGGTTAGAGCTATACATATACGCAACTATAAATATAACTAAAAAGTAAAAATATGTAATATAGGTATTCATTTTGTTTTTAGTAAAATAATGTCCCCCTAAAGAAATGAAAAAAGTATATTAATTTCTTTATACGTTGATATTTTATTTTTACATCTTATGTATGTATGTAGTTAATTATTTAATTTTGTTTTACTAGGTAAAAACTCTAGATACTATATTTTAGAATTAATTGTAATTCAATAAAAATAATTCATATTTTGTTTATTAGTTGTGTCACATAAAGCTAATCCGGAAGAAGCTAAAAATTTTGAAACAGCAAACCGATATCATTTTTTTCATACTTTTGCATTATTTGCTGTACCATTTAGTCGTTTTCCTAGAGTTGTAAGTATCTACATTTTGTATTTGATTATAATTATTTTAATAAAATTTGATTATTTTCAGACCGGTGCCCTTTTTATTAGTGGTACATTAATATTTTGTGGCACATGTTATTATAATGGCTTGACTGCAGACAAAACATACAACAAATATACACCCACTGGAGGCATGTTATTAATTGCTGCTTGGATGTCAATGATGCTTTAGAATATAATACATTTTAATTATCTGGATTGCAAATTTAAAGAATAATATATAATACCATGATTTTTAACTGTATTATAAAACTATCTTGGTATATATACTTCTTTTTAAAATTATTAATTTAAATATGTGATTTATTTAAGATTCTGAGCAAAATAATAAAAAATATGTTATGGTTTTAAACATTAGTAATTTTTTCCATGTGATGGACGATGGATTAATATTTTTAGGGTTGAATGATTATTTCTCTGTAATTGAATAAGTTTACTAAACGTTACATATAATCCTTTATTATTCGGAAATTGAATAGTGTTGATACCTATTTACTCAATTAACTGATTATTAATTTTACTACTTAAAATAATTGACACTATTTTTTGATTCTATGCTGCAGTTATTTGTGTTAGAACCAGTACTTTATTATGTATATGGTTTTAAAATGCATATAATCAATAATGTAATAAAAAAATCTCAAGGTAGTATTCTATACCTGATGTTTTGTATTTACATTTTAAAATGTACATAATATGTCAATAATATACTTACATATATTTATAATCTATACCTATACTTGCTCCCCAAAGAGAAGACATTTGTCTTTGCATTGCGAATGACAGTCGCTCCGTACCCATATAAAATATTTTTCAACTTTACCTGACATCATGTGTTTCCAAATACGTTTAACCACTATATATGTGTATACATCAAATTATATTTTAACGAAACCAATAAATTTACAAATGTTCAGGTTTTGTGTGCATGGTCTTGTAGTCTTATAATAAATTACGATTATTATCCATGTTATAATATTACATTGTAAGTAATATAGTAACTGTCTTTGGTAAATTATTATTATTTTTTTAATAAATATCTTTATATTATAATCAATTAATTAATAATAAGTAATTACTAATTTGTTATAAATAAATAATGCTATTTTTATATTAGTTAATTTCATCAATTAAAAATAATATATAGGTAGGTTGTAACATTCAAAACAAATAGGGTACCCTAGTTTTTATTTTTAGTAGGTACCTATCTAAATATTAACAATTGATACAGTGCGCCCGGGTAATCTCAGGCTTTTGAAACAGTCGTCGATGCATATATTTACGGACGTATGTTCCTTACCCTCGGCACGCACCGTGTATAAATCGTCCTAAACAAAACCAGTTATGTACCGGCCAATAACCCCGTTCACTGCTGTCTCTAAAATTTGGCTTGATGACCGACTTTCATCATCCGGCGCGACCGGATCACTTTTGTTCCCTAACCGCCGATCGAACACCACACGCTAGTGATTTTGTCATAAAAGTCAGTTTTTACTGTTTTTTTTTTCACATACATTTATCTTCCATAATGTATCTGTTGATCACTATCGTATCCCCGGAGATGGGAATCGTGCAGCTACGATAAGGTCTAGAGGACGGGTGTCACACAACAGCATGACACATGGTAAATATATTTTTATATACAATACCTTGGCCGGTACATACCTACATTTTCCTATTTTGTTACCTACATGTATTTTTAGTTACCTAGTTAAGTGTTTTATTTTCGTTGTGATTTATTTAAATCCATTTATTATTTGTAATTGTTCGTCCGATACCACTGGATCAACTGTCACTGAATCTTGAGGTTTTGTTTTTATATATATATATATGTTTGTCACGGAGTGATATATATTCTTGTCAACCCTTTAGGTACATATTTTGTTTTAATCTACTCTGTTGGAGTTTTATGCCAGACGAGCTTTCTTCACAATAACTTAAATAAAATATACCATTACCCTTAATAAAAACAATAGTTCTTATTCATTTACTTTATCTCTTCGAAATTTGTCCTTTCAAATAAAAAGTCTACAGTACTCCAGCCGCAAGGTCTCAGCTTGTGGTTGACGATCCTTCCGCACTACACTGATCCGTCACATAACGCTCGTGAAAAGGGCCCATGATATTTACCAAATGTTACAAGGTACATAATAACAAAAAAAAAGTTTGGTATCAAAATTTTTCGAATCCATATTAAATTACAGTAATCTGATTATAACATGACGTCAATAAAAAAAGAAAATGGGTAAAGAGAAAAACATTTTTATAATAGTCAATTTAAATTTTATTGTCAGATATGAACGTCGCCCAGTATCTTCTCTTTTGGAATGCAATATATGTATCACAGAATAAGATAATTCTCTTATTCTGTGCCTATATATTTACAATGGCTACTTATTATATACTTTGATATCAGTATGATATTATATGTAATAAATTTCTGTTGATATAATTTTTAAACAAAAATAAGTAGAATTAGAATGTTAATGACTTAAAAGGTAATGATAATGCTATAATAAAAACTAATATATTAACTAAATTTTAGATTCTGAATGGAGCGAAAGATTTATTTGTTGAATTATTTTATATTTTTCGACCAGAAGACTTGATGTTATGATTCAATTTTTCATGTATACCCATTGGAGAACAATTTTATCAGAATGAAATAGATACTTATAATCATTTTATTAAAATTTTGTATATTAATTTAATTAATGTAACATTTTTTATTGGCTACAAATAATATTTAAATTTAATAGTAACATAAGTACATAAATAAATAAATAAATAAAAACTACTAAATAAACAATACACATTTACAAGAAAAATATCAAAATTCTGAAACACATACGATGACATGTGATGGGTGTCAATACAATAATGATACTCAAAATTTTAAATTTGTATACAAATACGGCATACACTTAATGTGGTATCCTTCCACATTTTCACAATCAAGACTAGGAAATAAAAATTCAAGTAGTTTATACATTTAATATAAATAATATATTCTTAAAAACTATTAATATATATATTGCATTAAATTGTTTAAATATTAAAATATACATTTTTATTGTTAACATTCATGATAAAATAGTACTGTCAAATGCATGCTAATGCAAATATTTAATTATAATAAATTAATCTTACTATAATATATGGATATTCTAGAAGGAAGTAATGCATGTACTATAATAGCACTGCTCATGGCGATGAATATAAATACATCAAATATTCGTATAGAGTGTTTGTTTACATCGCCCACTAAAGAAAGCCTGGCTGAATTGTTTGCAGATTCCATAATAAAAGGTAATGCAATACACCAAGATTTATTCAAAAACAGCAGTTGTACGCAGAATACAAACCTAACCTTACCAGAAGCAATGAAAGCAGGGAAATCATCACTAGGGACCTTGAATGAATGGGTGAAATTAAAACATTAATCAGTTAAATTACAAATCGCACACTTTTTATTGACTGTTTATTGTTTTTAGAAAAGTTCCGTTTATTTTAATGATATGAAAGAAAACTTGTACATAGAGATGAATCGCAATGTGACAGAATGGTATACAAGTCCTCCATGTTGTCAACCAAACAATCTTTACATGGTTCTCATTGCTCATAATAAAGCAGTTTTATTTGTGATGCAATTAGATATGGATTGTGTAAGTCGGGCTGTGTTTATAAAAATATTTTAAGGGATTAAGTAAATTATATTATTTTTAAACCTAAACTAATTTTGTTTTAATAAGAGATTTTCTGTGCAAAATGAGTCAAGTACTGTGCACCTCTCATCTAATTATACTCAAATCATATCAGTCTGAGCATGGCAATAACTGAAGAGTAACTTAGCAGCATCCCTACTTTTAGAATTATTATTGAATAGTTAATTCTATATGTGTAAATACTATGAATATGAATATCATGAAATTCTTAATTCAGTATAATCTATCATAATTTGAAGACTAGGGGTACCCACAGAAAATGTGCTCAGTGCGTGCAAAATATATTTCATCAATTCCCTCCTAATTATTGTTAAAACCAAGTTATCTTAACTTTAGGCAGTAGGCACGATGATTTTCTATTAACAATCGAAGTAAAATTACTTTTATTTTGGTCAAGCATTTTAGTTTTAAACTGACAATACTGAAAAAAAGTGTACACCCTACACCTGATTTTTAAGGGATTTCGTATAGGAAATTAGAAAAATTAAAATCTAACAATTTAAAAATAAATTTGTGTAATCATGATGAATGTTAAAAAATATGTTTATGCATTTCTCATTCTTATCAACTTGAAAGTATCATAGAAATATGAAACAAAAAAAAAAAAAAATTTATATATAGGTTTTTAAAATATAGACGTTCAATATTTCAGAAAATAATAAACAGATACTAGGTTTTTAATTTTAATGTAGGTACTAAATTATTAAAGTATTAAATATGGATTCCCAAAATTTCTTGGAAAATACACTGAAATATTTTTATAAAATTAAAATAAATTATTGAAAGTAAACATATTTTGTTTTTCTTTTGTGTTTTGTTTCTTAAAAACCATAATATGGTATTATACAACTTCCAACTTTCCTAAATACCAACATTGATACGTGAAATTATTTGCACTAGAACAAAAAATAATGAATTATATTATTTAGGAAACAAATTAAGTTACTTAATTGTATTTTTCAGTACAAAAATATATGTAGTTTATTTCACTGTTATAAGTTATGACTTATATCATATTTTCATTTAAATGCCTATACTACAATCTACAAGTGTTCCGTATCCTCTACTTCATTCAATTAGGAAATTCATTGTTGCTACAGATAGAACCGTTATTTTATCATTCTGTATGTGAAAACACGGACAATCTCTAATGAAACACAGTATATATGCAAATTTTTTTTTATTGTTGATTTGGTTTAAATTTTTGTTATGTTTTAAGTATTAAATTAAAAAATTTATAAATAATTATCAAATTCTGATCATAAATATTATTATTATTATTATCATATTTAATTTTTCCAGGTACTACTTATTGATTCTCACCAACATTCATCATATGGAGCTTTAATGTGTCAAGTTCAAATATCAAAATTGGAAGATTTATGTATTTGGTATTCTAACATGTTATGCAATTCAGTAGGGTCTGAGCCCTATGCATATGAACTTAGCTTTTTGTATTTCAAGTGTGAAAAACGTAACAATAAAATTGCTAATTGCTGATTTTTAAATATATCAATTTATTTACGATACAAACAACAAAACATACAATACAGAACTATTTTTACATTAGGGCTTACTTAACATATTTTTAAGATTTTCTTTTAAATATTGTACTATGTTGACTAATGAGTCTCGAGTTCCTATTTCTGTATAAGGTACATGTAGTACTTTGTAACCGAGAGAATTAGCTAGCCGTGTATTGAGTACTGCAATTCCATTAGGTTCATTATGACAACCTCGACATGTGTCATGAAATCCGCTTAACATAAAAGCTATTAAATGACTTTCTGGATTCTTCAGTTTAGGACTATCAAGAGGTATAGGATTTAAATTTGAATCAACCGCACATTCTGCATCTGTAAGAACATAATAATATCTAAGTTAATTTTAAACAATTGATCTTTACTTATCATAGTGAAACCTTTATACATAGAAGGTAATTCTTTTATAATTAATATAATTCTTAATAATAAGATAATATTAATTTTTTTTAAATTTTCGTCTTTTGTAAATTTGAGATACACTATATTTTTATAAAAAGTTATAATTATTTACTATTTATTATTCTTGTTATTTGTTGGTTTTATAATATTTTTTATTTGATATTTTGAAGCCGAATACATTTTTTTAAATTTTGATTATCAATATTGAGTATTGAATTAATAGTTAATTATTTATTAATATTTAATGTTTAGAATAGTGGAGTGATATGGGGTACTAAAAAAAATATTCCACATACTTCTTATTTAAACTTTAAGAAGACGTCGCACTTGCATTAGCTGTCTCAATATGCTATGTAATGGGCAATATAGCAAAATTACATTACGCAAAACAATACATGTGGTGTCTACATTAAAATTAGAGTTAAAACACCTATTACCAATTTTAAAAAAGAGAATATTTTCTAAAAAATGACATACTTATATATTTATTTATTGTTTTACATGGTGTAATTTTGGTATATTGCCTATTAGATGGACGGACAGGACGGAGGAGGGGGGCGTCTCATACCCACCTCGGAAAGCAGTTGGAAAATAGTAGAAAAAAGTCTAGGATTTTTTTTTTTTTGCTTATTCTCGGTTTTGAATGAAGTATTTTAATATTTTTTTTTACATTTTCACCCCCACCCAAAAAGAAAAAAAAATGTCTTTGGGACAGCCCTGCGGGTGGAGACAACAAATGCGGGTGCAACGTCCTCTTAAATGCTTATAAATTATAAATAATAGGCTGTTGAATATTCAATATTGATGCATAATTTTTTAAATATTATTCAGCGTGAAAAATATAGGTTTCAATTTAAGAAAAATATAAAACCTAAAATGCAACAAGGATAAAAATAGTAAAAGTTCTATCTTTTTATAAAAATATAGAGCACAAGTATCTCAAGCATACATAAAAAAAAAAATTAATTAAAGATTTATATAGGTTGATTGGTTGAAACATGTATGTATTTATTGTATTACATGCAATGCGTGTAAATATAAGTATAATTCATGCAATGCATGTATTGTATTCACGCATATATTTCGGTACACGAGGTTCCTAGTTTGACTCCTAGGTAGCAAATAGGGTAGCCAACAAAATTTTTCTCTCTGGTGAAGTCTGGTCTCTGGCACAAACCCATCCAACAATTACTAAACCTGTCCAATAATTTGGTAGTTATGCTTGTAGCTATGATCCCCTATTTGTGAAAGTGCAAACAAGAGCATATTAAAGTTTGAAAATTAGAGGATGTAAAACTAAATTATTATAATGAAAGAAAGATTAGATGAATATGTTTAAAGGATCACTCTGAATATGACACCAAAATTGTTTTATTATTATTTTATTATATATTTCTTAGATTTATATTTATTTAGTTGTTTGTGCATTAAAAATAAACAAAATTTCTAATTATAACTAATGATTTTTACAATCACTTTCCTATTATGTATCTGAGATCATACATAATGGCTATTGCATTAAAAGTTTTGGTAAATTCAATATTCATACAAATTTATATACTTTTGGCGACAAAATTTGTAATTATCGCAACTCCTATTTTTCAGTATATATGAAATGTAACTTCTTGTGTCAATAATGTTGATTAATGAATCTAACCAATCTTATTTATAAATAATTGTTTGATAAAAGTGTGAATGGTTTTACATTTTTCGAAAAATGTAATAATATCGAAATTTCATTTTTGACGTTATGACACTTAGACTGACAAATATAATTTTATAATATAATAATAATTGAAACAAATATAATTGCATACAATAATAAAAAATAAAATAAAATGTATTTCAACTGCAAATACTAGTTAGTTGTCTAAGGAATTTTTATGTTTTTTCAAGTTATGTACCATATAAACAAATTAAATGTTATTTTAGTTAAAAAGTTCATGACCCAAAATAATTGTTTTATATATTTTATACTAAATTAAAAAAATAAATAGTCAGTAGAATACTGGTGGTGGATATATTGAATTTGAAAACAATGATAAATAATTTATTTCGATAAAAAGTTTCAGTGTATTAAACATGAGCATTAGCATTTATATGGATAATAAAAAGTATGACATCAATATACATAGTGCTTGGTGTAGATTTAAAATTTTTCACATTTTAATATTCCAATTTATAATAATTTTCGGTTTTTTTTTTTTGGTAGCTATATAAATATTATTATATATCACTTATATAGTCGATAACCATGAATTTATTTGTTATTTTCTAATTTATAACAACTTTTGGTGTTATTTCCTTTATAAAATATAGTATTTCTTTATACTTTTGAAAACTACTTAAAAAATTAAAAAAATATCTTTATAAAGTATGAATTACAATTAATTTCCTATAAAATAACCTCAATATCAGAAAACTTTTATTTTACTCCTTTTGCCCAAAAAAATTTATACATACATAAAAAAAACAATACATTTCTAGCTACGCTAAGAATCTGAAATATAATTTTAAATGTATTCATATTATTTATAAATACTAATAGTTGAGAAATGACAACCATTTGGATATAAACATATTAATTGTTGTGACTCTTACTATAATAACAAATTAAACAGTGAAAACTTACTTAATTATACAGAAGAAATATGCCTAATATAATGGATTCTATATATAAAATAAAACCTAAATCCACAAAAATTTACTTTTTATTGTCAAGCAAATACGTATTTCAGTAACAAAGTATCCC
Source organism: Pemphigus obesinymphae (assembly GCA_025469235.1). Taxonomy (NCBI): domain Eukaryota; kingdom Metazoa; phylum Arthropoda; class Insecta; order Hemiptera; family Aphididae; genus Pemphigus; species Pemphigus obesinymphae. The sequence goes on from JAIPRL010000614.1 coordinate 114,165, forward strand.
TAATCTCAAAAAACATGTAGTCTAGGTTTTGCACTGAAGATGATAACTTTGTTACTGAAATGCGTATTTGCTTGATAATAAAAAGTAAATTTTTGTGGATTTAGGTTTTATTTTATATTTAAATAAATTATCCACAAGCATTCAAAGTGTAAAAATATTGGATTCTATTTATAAAATTTTGTTTAAATAATTATATAAAGATCAAACTTACCAATAATAAATCCTAAATTTGTATTAACATTAGTTCTCACAAAGTTTGCTGATGGAAACATTGTTGACAAAGCATTCATCATTGATGTCATTAAAACTTGTTTGTCTTTTGATTTCACTAATTCAATTTTAAAAATCTCCGAGTTAGAATCCAGTAGTGGTCCTGAATTTTATAAACAAAATAATATATTATTGATAGTTTTAAGGTGCAGCTATTTAGCTAATATATATATATATTAAATTGAAATGCATCGCAATAAAATTGTATTAATTACTAACAAATGTATATTTATCGTATCAATTACAGTATAGTCCGTGCACGTTAAGAGCTTCGGCAGCAGACAAAACCTCATCTGTCATATGCAGATTTGAATTATACAGTGTTGCCCAAAATAATGTGGTAAACTGCATACGTGTATAACAATAGTTATAATGGCTCTCTATGTCAACGTAGAGTGGTTGGTTTGACTATGGCATGGTAGTGGGGTGAAACTGATCACCACCAATTCAATAAGGCTCTATCTTAACGTGCAACAACTATACAGTAAGTAATTTAAAAAAATTTAAAGTGATACTGCCAAATCAGCAAACTCCAAAATGCTATACCTAATTAAAAAATACATTTGACCACACCAATTTTGTATTGCACTATTGTTATTTCATTATCCTGAAATAGTCTGTATATAGTCAGCCATCCTATGTATTCATTATAAACTTTTATGTAATATATATAAATAATAATAATTAATTTCTAATAAATATAGTATTTTTTTCTAAAATTGTATTTAATTTATGCTATAACTGTACCTGTATACTCTGGTTTGGTCTTAGCATATCCATTTATGTTCAATAATTTTATTGATACAATTATGTTACCTAAAAAATATTAAATAATTATTTTTTTTATTTTCGTTTTTGTTTATATAAAACCTTAAAAATATATTATATTTTTAAAAATCAATTGTTATTTTTTGGTTGATTATGTCAATGGCTGTCTTTTAGTATGCAGTATACCTCTGTAGTGTGGTCTACCAGAAATAAAGTTACAAGTTTAGCGTGTAATCTACCAGATATATAGTCTATCTAGTTATAAAGGCACATACTAAAATGCAGACTTATGTAGTAAAATTAATGTAGATAAGTACCTAAGAGATTAGGTTATCTTTGAATGGTGGAATGATAGTGAAGGTTTATTTCAAGGTATACTGATGAACATATATAATACAGTTTAAATTTGGAATACAACATTTTAGGTTAAGGGTAAAATTTGAAGATATCTCGGGATCAAACTATTTCAGGAGCAGTATCGTGACATAGGATATAGGTGTGAAATAGTAGGTTCTTACTATGAATCTGCTGGTCTGAAAATAACAAATTGGTCTTAATTTCAGACTAATCTATTGTAATATTATAATAAGAAGATGAAAAAAATAATATAATTTTCAGACAATATTATATAATTATATACACACATGATACAATGTTAAATATAGTATATAGAATGTTTTTAAGGGTAGACGACAGTATGAAAAACTTGTAACTCTTTTTAGTAGAATACATGCTAAATTATAGCCTATTTTAATTATCAATTCATAATTCATATCAGTTTATAGTATTTTTCGACTACTTAACAATCTCATATTTTTTTTTCAAGCGTTTACAGACCATCTTGCTAATACCGATTTTCTCCACTCTCTCCACTGTTTATGCATGATCTAGAACCCCATACCAAATCAGTCTCACATTCGCCATGCTTCTCTTAATCACATCTAACCGATCTAACCGCCATTACTTTGAGCGACCACATGGTCTTTTCTTATTTATATTGTTCATAAGCACCTTTTGGTTATACTATTGTCAGTTCTTTAGACGTGACCACTTATTCTTGAACCTATTTTTTTTTAGAATTACTTTTTTTTTTACATATATTTTAAAGTTATATTCTTAAAAAAATTCTAAAAGAAAATAACTATTCCTACTGCATATAGGAACAAAAATGGAAACGAAAGAAAACTGATGATTTAACTTTTAGCATTTTTAGCACTTCTTAAAACCAACTAACTGAAATTCAAAAAAATGTAAAGTAAAAGTTTTACTTTTGAAGTATCAAAATAAATTAATCAATTAATTATGTGCTTGGAATGCATTGTTCTAGAAAATTAAAAAAATAACGTAATCCAGGCCCTTATTATTACTCTTACATTTGTTTATTTGATTATCAAATTGTTGTTATATTGTTATTGATCAATTAGATTAGCAATCTGATGGATATCGATGTTGCCCATCAAATTTTTTTTCGGATTAATGGACTACTAATCAAAATGCTTCTTAATTCATCAGATTAGTAATCAACAAAATTGGACTATGCGCTAGGCGAAGAAAATATTATCTCATAATTCTGTGGTGTTATCACCATTTAGTCATACATTAATTATAATTTTACATTTTAACTATGGTGTATACTGTGTTTTGTCATGAAATTGATTTTGCGTTTTCTAACCAAACGGCATTCCTTGATTTTCTATTAGATGTACCATTTTATTGAAAACTAGGTGAATTAGTATTCATATCGAGGAACATCTCAATAGTCCTGTAAGATATTTTTTAAACATTTGCAAACTTTTAAATATTACAATCATAAAACATTCCATTAAATTTTAGTTTTTATTGTGTTGAAACTTATTTAAATAATATACTAATTTATTAAACTCAGTGATTTTACAAACATGGTCTTAAGCATACATTTAAACCAATTATCCATAATATAATTTTTTCCAATAAAAATATTTTGTGAAATTTGTCGGTGCACGGTATAATATTATATTACTATATAAGAAAAAAAAAATAATAATTGAAAAACATTTAAAAAATAGTTTTTAAATTTTTTTAAAGTGTACAACTTAGGTATATCATAGTAAATTACACACTCTGTGAAAATTTTAAATATCTTAATCTATTTTTTTTTTCTGAATAACGATGACATGTGTTTATCAAAAAATCAAAAAAATTAAAAGTATAAAATATTATCATAATCACATGTTTTACTGTGGGTACATATAAAATAATTGGACAACAAAGTCTTCCGGTCAAACAATTGTTAACATAAGAAAAAAAGAAAAATGAAATGTCACTCTGCTCAGAATCTAAAATGCATTTTTCATTTTCAACTAAATCATATAAATGGATTTTTTATTGTATAATGATATTAATTTACTAGCTTTAAAAATATTTATAGAGTAAAAATCATTTAATTAAAAATTACATTGAAAATTATCACATTTACATGTTATGGAATAGAGTATGTAACAGCGGTGAAGTTATGGCATATATATATATATTAAACGTATACAGCTAAATAATAGTCATGAAACATTTTTAATGGTATATTTTTCTTTTTAATTTAGTAGCAACATTTGAAACAATTAAAAAAAACCGTTTTTTCAGATGCATTTTAAGACTTTTAATAGAAAATATTTTATTTACCTTTCATATTCATAAGATTTGAAATGAAATCATCTGATAACACAGATGCTAAGTGTTCATTATCTGCTCTTTCTAAAACTACCAAACTCCAGATAATGTCAAGCCATGTATTTAAATTATTAACATCATTGAATTGCTTTATATTTTTAAACACCTATAAAAATATTCTAAATTAAATTTCATTCAAAAAATTACAAATATTAATGATTCATAAAATATATGTATAGGTAATTACTTTAATAATATTATCCATATTAGTGGGTTTATAATTAACATACGCTAATGTTATCAAATATGATATTAATATATGTTGTTTGCAATCATCCATATGTTTTTCCAACCAAGACGATAAAGATTCCAGTAAATCTATAAAATATATTAATAAAAATTATAATAATACAAATATATTTATAGTAAAGTTAAAATAACTAAAATATAAGAAATTAATCTAGATACAGATGATGAATGTTGATCAATTGTCCTTATTGTCCTCGGACAGGCTAGGGTATGATTATTATTTTTAATTTGAAAGCAAACATAAACATTGCAATCAAAAGACGATTCAAAGCAAAGTTTAGTAAGAATAATATTTAAAAAAAATGTATATGATAGGGTTAACAGTGTTTGAAATTAAATTGTTTTAATATTATTTAAAACAATTAGCCTAAACCTCTTTCACCTGTTTATATACGCACATATATTAAATCAGTTTAGCAAATATTTTGTAAGCCAGATTAAAATTAATATTTTTACCCCATGATTTTAATTGTTTTTTCAAGAGAATATCTGATAATAGATACTAATATAGATAATATTTGATATAATATATTAATTTTTTATTTATTGTGTATTCACAATTTATTTAAAATTTTATTTATTGTATAAAATATGTAAAAATGTATATTAATAATTTATATTCTTGCCGAATAAGAACGAAAAAGATCAAGATCTGAGTTGCGAAGACATTTTTTTTTAAAAATGATCATTCGCAAAAGGAAATTATTATAACATAAAATGTTATTAATATGTGGCACTACCATGCCGTCAAGTATTGTTCAAGATACAAGATGATTTATTAATTTAAATTATTTAAATTAATTTAATAATACTCATTTAATTTAATATTACTAAAAAAAAAAAAACAAATTAAATATTAAGGAATTAAAAACATAAACTGATAAATAATAAAGATAACTGATAGCAGAAGTCATAAATGTAAAACATTATATCCACGTATTTATATGTACATTTGATAAATCGTTTTAACCATATAAAACAAATTTAACTTCTTAATCTACATAGCACAAGCGGTTTAAAGGGTTTACATGATATGAATGCATATTAATTTCAAACAGTTTTAATGCCATCATATACATGTAGTAATAAAAGGTTAATACATATGAAAATTACTGGGAAAAAAATAAATAAATATCGTTATAAAGTACCAACTAGAACCAATTTACTATCAAAAAAGCTTTATACTCCAAAACCCCTACTAGAAAAAATTTATACAGACATAAAAAAACACATTATTCTTTACTCTGAATCTAAAAGGTAATGATTGTTACACCTATTTTATTATACCTTTAGATATGTAGACTATGATCTTATATCAAATTTTACTAGCTTTAATTATTCATTTTTATTTATTTTGTATGGCTTTCATTAACATTCACATTAATTATTAGAATAAAATATATTTAATGTAATAATAGTTTTAATTATTTAGTAAAGTATACAAAGTAGATTAATTAAAATTATAAATATTACCCGAATCTCGAAATCGTAAAATTCCAATACTGGTAAGTATTGATCCAATAACTGAAATTCTTTCATTTTTAGATAAAACACTTTGTAAATCAGCACCAACTTTTTCTAAAAGTACTTCATCAGGAAAATTTAATACAGCTAATGCATATAATATATCGGCACATTGTTTAATATCCAATTTTTCAGAACATCTTCCAATATTAAATGCTAATGATCTCATCAAAGTTGTTGAACGCTTTTTCTTAGCACCGAGAGTTGATAATACCTAATAATTTATTATGTACAATTATTTACTCATATAGACATTTGTAAAATAATATATTTCGATCAATTATTTACTTTGACCATTTGTGGCAAACTAATTGAAGATATTAATTTAGCAGCTTCATCATCTCCTGTAACACCAAGAACTGTAGATAAATCACTAAATAAATTTGTTTTTTCTTTTGTATCTTTGCCCAGCATTTTACATAATTTTAAAAACTTTGGATCAGCTTCAAATTCAGATGATTTTACTCGGCCAGTACTAGCCCATTCAGCTAATGTAGATACAGCCTATAAACATAATTTAAATGAATTCTAAAATTACTAATATAATAATATATATTATAATAGAGTACCAATTCAATTCTATGAAAACAAATTGTATGGGTATAAATTATACTTTTACTCAAGAGTATACACTCACATTTGGTATTTTTGTTAAATTTAAAGTTTATATCATATATAAGGAATGGACTTTATTGTAATAAAAAAAAACAAAATATGTTAATTTTTTTATAAATATGGAACATTTTTCATTTATTTTTATTAATTCATATAAAAATATTTAACTATGACTATTCAGAAAAAAAAATTTTAATTCTAATTAATTTATAAAAAAAAAAAACAGCACTTTTGGTAAAAATTGAAGTCTGTAGACAAGTAGACAATGGTATAAATGTATACTCTGCTACGCTAAGAATGTAGGTTACATAATGGAACCAGATACAGGTATGTGAAATCCATTTAAATAACACTGATAATCATCTTCGTTGACGATTCATGTATAAATAATTGATAAGAAAAATGTCATTAGTGAAACACGGAAAGTTAAATTTAAAAAAAAAAAGCAAAATAATAACAACTATTTTCAAAATATTTACAAAAACGTATAATACTCAAATATGTAAAATTAAATTAGTAAGTACCAATTTAATCAAAAAATAATGAAATAGATTTATATCTTATCAAAATTTGATTATTAATATTAAATAAAAAGTTATAATTACAATAAAGTCCGTTCCCTAGTCATAAATGAATCAATAATCTAAACAAGATTATTTGTGTTTGTATGATGAGGTTTTTTTAGAATTTAAGTTTAAATAGATATAATGATTTTTAAATTAGGATACTTATTTGAAACATTAATTTCTTTAAATCTTAGTTTTTAAATTGTATATAGGTAATACCCAATAGATATTTAACTAAAATGTCATAATTCAAACACTGCATAGTGTGATTTTATTTCCTTGCCTATAAATTGACAGTTAAGTAGATACAAAAAGATGCATGTCCTTCAAATACTAATAATTTATAAAATAAGAAGTTAATTTCAGTTATATTAACATTTGTCTTATTATATTTGCTTCTTTTAACTTTAATTAACTGTATTCGAACCTAAGTGGGCGATAGTAAAAATTAATTACAAAAGTGAAATCAAGACCTGCTTAAGTAATATACCTACTATTAAGGAAGTATGAGTGTATGATAAATAGGGCTCGGATTTTGATGCATTTGTATCTTTTTTCTGGAATGCTTGACAGTTCTTTCCAAGATATAAATGTGTTTTAAGTACACAGTATTTTAATATCTAATTTTGTTTTGGGGCATTTTTCCATGTTTTTGGGGTCATTTTTAACCTATTTCTAGTAATATTATGAAAAATAACATCCACAATTAAAATATAAACACATATATTTTTTAATTTTGTAGTAAAACAACATCAGAGAATCTGGTTTTTGAATAAAACAATTTTCAAATTTTTCTTAATGTCACATATATACTAAAGATTAGCTTTAGCAGTCTATAAATGTTATTAAATCGATTAAAAATATAATAAAAAAAAAATCACTAAATCAAATTGGAAAAACTGGAAATTTAAAATTTGACTATGTTTTACACAAAAGATAGGCTTTAAAATAATTTTAAAAATATCTCAAATATTAGAAGGAGAAAAAGATAATAATCTAGAAGATAACATTCCAGAAGACATGACAGTGAACGGCATGGAGTTTCCAAGTATGCTCCAATCACCACAGTTGATTTAGAGAGGTCATTTTCAGTCTATAAAAGCTTATTGACCAATAACCGACAACCGTTGAACATTTAAATTTCAAAATATTAAAAAAACCCTTATTGTACAAAGTAATGTTTTGGATATCACAGGTAATACTAATCAATTGAAACAATTTATCTAATTAAAATAGGCTTATTTTAATTTTTTTAACTTCTACAGTTCCAGATTGAATTACATGAATGATAAATCTCAGGTTACATGGGTGACAGGTTGCACTGTAATAAGTACCTATATAGAATATGCAATAAATTAGTGACACAACAATTATAAAGTAAGCAAGAAGATATGCCTCCCAAATTGTTTTTGAAAGACTTGATAGCAAATTAATTAATAAGTAGTGTAACTTCTAATTAAAAATACCTTCCACATAAAACAATAAATGATCTTATTTTCCTGGTTTCTATCCACCCTATGCAATTAATAAAGTAACTACTAAGAGCAAAACTGAAAGTATTCACAATTAATTTTAGCACTATTAAATGTAATATAAAGTATCATAAAAATCATTTACTTTAAGTGCATGTTGTTTAGAAAGAATTCCAATATCAGATATCTCCAATAATTCTTTGATTGTGGTGGCATTATCAATCTTATTATTAATAATATAGAATGATGAACTTTTCGATTTAGTGTCATTAATTTCTTTTAATGACGCAAAAGCTGCTGCTACAATACTTTGTTCATTTGGTTTATCTGATTCATTCACATGAACTAGTTTAGAAGTAGTAATACTCGAAGATTGCATTCGTACTACAGACAACATAAAGTGTCTCGACGTTCTCGACCATCTCATCATTATGTATATTTTAGGAAAATTAGCAACTGAAACAATGTTAAAGTCAGTAGGTATAATATTTATTAATACTACCACTAATTATATATTACTAGATATATATAATCAATGATACTACTTATATATCTATGTAGGTATTAAAATGTATAATATTTTTAATATTTTGGTTACACATTTATAGTTTTAAAAAATTAATGAAAACATTAATTAAATAATAAATAAGAATTTTGAATAACAACTGTATTACCTTCGACATGTCAATTAACTTGAAAAATAAAGTACTTAATATTTGTATTTTGTATTTAATAAAATGATTTCAAAATGGAACACAAGTATATTGTGCATATTGTGCCAGACTTTTAGAATTTTAATTGATATGAAAACATATTTTAAAATTGTAAATAATGACTAATTAATAAAATGAAATTATTAGATGGTTATTACAGATAGGTATAATATATGATTTTATGAAGCTTACAGTTTTATTTCTTACAAAAATTAGTATTTTCACTTTTGTACGTGCGTTATTTGTTTCTAAAAATCGTAAACATATATAATATAAATTATACAATATGTAAAAATATTTTTATAATAATTTAATACTTTATAAATAAATTACGACGAAATGCATATTACAAAATTATTGTAAAACACAAATTGCATAAAACACAGTGACTGAATTAATATGTAAAACACAAGGGTTGATTTATACATTCATGTGATTAAATGCCGGACTTGATAACATTCAAGTTAATAAGCTGATAAAACGAGAAAAATCGTGTATCCGATTCGCCAGGTAACCATGTTCTGATATTTACTAAAAAACAGCTGTACGCTTGCTTTTGAAGGGAGTAAATTGAATATTAAATATTTAAAAATGAAAAAATTATGTAAAACATAAAAAAATATAAAATATAATATCCTGTAGGCACAATATAGGGCCCAGATTTTAAAAATGAATGTATAAATAGATAATAAAAAAAAAATGACGAAAAATTCTCATAAAATTTTAAGTAGGTAGTTGGTAGGTATATTTTTTGGTAGGTTTTTTTTCGATTTTCCCAGTAGAATAAGTAGTAGAATAAAGCTTTACAGTTAGTAGTAACCGAAAATTGTTATAAATCAGAAAATAATTAAGCCAGGGATTAGAAAGTTAAAATGTTAATTACAAATTATAAAAACAAATTTATAATTTTTCAGAAATTAAAAATAAATAGCTTCCGTGCTACGCTCAGAATCTAAAATTAAATTCGATTATTTATATAATTTATTTCCTGCAATTTTATGGATAGAAGTCGAGTAAGAAGATTTTTTGGATAAAGAGCTTTTTGATAAGAAATTATTTTAATTCAAAAATGTAGTCCTGCAGATATACATACACAGATGATATGGAACTTGGAAGTCCAGTATTCATGGTCCTTCAGAGGGGTTGTGGGTATGTGAATAATATCGGCAATTTTGACATTTTTGTATATGTTATAAGACGAAAAAATTAATAACGTTTTAATTAATTCACCTACTCTATATTCTTAGTTAGATATTTTTAAAAAGGCTACAAGACACTTTCGAAAATATTCCACCATAAAATGTACCTACCTACTAATAAATATTTCGTTTCTAAACATTTTCCTATATAATTCATTAAAAAGATGAATAATTTTATATATATAAATTAATCAAAATTAATTTACGTTATTAATTTTTTCGTCTTATAACGTTATAGACATGACAAAATAATTTATTTATTTTATTTTGTCATGGTTATAGATAGGTAACATTTTCAAGCCCTGTGGATAGGGCATATTTTAAGAAAAGAAGAAACAGAGTCCGTAAGAGACAAGAGTAGTACTTAAAGGGAATTTATGTTGAATGATAAAGGGGAAGAACAGAGTGATTAAGTCGTAAATAAATTAGTGCTCCACTAATTTATGTACCCATAGGTGTAAAAAAAAATATATAGGTACCTACCTGCGGTATTAGGAAAAAATAGCAAAAGAAAAAAAAAGCGAGGAAAAAAACGCAATAGAAAAAAAAGCAAAAGAAAAAAATGCAATATTTTATAAGTACCTACATTATAATAAATACTTATAAAATAAAAAAGTAACTGTCAAGTATATTAGGTATTTTCGTAATATATATAACACTTATTATATTAATTAAA